>SNQJ01S0092443.1:9820-25538 GCA_010110895.2 Picea sitchensis
AATTTGCATCTAATTACATTGCATATACATAGCATAGTATGACATAGATATTGTCTCCTATGTATCTTATAATATCTCAAAAAAAAACAATTACATCACGAAAATCCATCAATATCTAAACTTAAACCTATCAAATTTTTTAAAACTTAAACTTATCAAATTCTTTAAAGTTTAATTTTTTTAATCATTATGAGAGGTGTAAATTTTTTAATCATTTAATATGAATTTTTTTTATAAATTACATTGAACTAAATTATTAAAAAAATCACACATCAAAAAATTTAATTCCTCTTTATGAAGTTATTTCATAGCTTTGGGTTTAAGATAAATATTTTATTTTCAATCTCTACTAAAAATCAAATCCACATTAAATTAAAATGTTCACCTCTTATTAATATTTATTACTATTATTACTATTAAATGTTATATTTTACCTCGATATTGAAGTAGCATTTCACTCATACTAAAATATAAAGTGTCTACTTAACACAATAAATGTGAGATTATTCATAATATGCATTACAAAAACTGTTAGCCTATAGTTTACATTACCAATCACTAAGTTTTCTTGTCACCTTTATTTGTATTATTCATTTACAATAATAGTGATCTATGCTCAAATAATGAGTTAGCGACTTAGTTAAAATTTTCTAACCTAATCACCATGCAAGGTTTTAGGATCTAGAGCAAATCTCTATATGAGGTGGCATCACCTATTGTACTTTATATTCTTAACAATTTTAAGATCTAGAGCAAATATCTATATGAGGTGGCATCACCCATTGTACTTTATATTCTTAACAAGATATCAAAGTTTGTTTAATCTTAAAGGCTTGATAGCTTCTCATGGTAGTGATGCATGGGTAATTCAAAACTTTGATGGATGGGTAATTCAAAACTTCTAAAGAAATCTTAGGTATTTGTATTCTCTTAGTCCCATAGGAACTTGGATGATAAGAAAACTCTCTAATTCTGATTCTTTAAAGAACTGAGATGAGTTATTCACATTACCAGAAGGAAAGGAGAGCACACATTGCACTTGGTTGACGGATTTGGTTTTACTATTCTTCAAGATTTTCATGAACTGGACAAAGGTGCATGGGTTAAAGTCTATGCACTGATCAAGGAAACAATTGGACAATAAGCTCGAAGGGTCACAACCGATCTACGATCTACTATCATTGTATTATTAGAAAACAACCTTGAATCTATGCATTAAGTTTAAATGTGTTGTTGTTCTAAATCCACATAAAAGGCATGACAAAAATTTGCAGCATTGGCCCCTTAATCATTCATTTAGATAGCAAAGTGACTGAGATTTACTATCTGCGATGACATTTCTCTCCACAGGATTATGCATTTTCTTTAAAGGGACTCCATAGACACTGGAATGGTGGTTTTCTCATCACTACAATTGTAGCTATATTGGAGCTCCAGTACATTGCATTACAAACCAACACTTTGATGCAGAAAAGGGTTACACTGCAATAAAGATGAACTACAAGGGTCACCATGAAATGTGTTTTTTTCTCAAAAGATTTGGAAAAAAATGTTGAAGGCTTGGTGATAGCTTAACTTGGAAAACTGTGGTAGAAACTTTTGAATAAGGGATTTTAAACAAGAAAACATGTATGAGAACATTATGTACTACACTAAGGATATCATTTTTCTCATAGTAGTAATTGAATAAGGGGATCTTAGGATACACCTTAAGTTGTGTGTGGTGATGAATATTTTCATGGTTGTTTTATGATGCTTTGTGTCTAGTTTTGAAACTACAATTGCAATCTATCATATAACCAAGAGTACAAAGAAAGTTAATGAAATCAAGACACACAATTAATGTCATTCAAGCACATATACTTAATGTCAATCAATCACATGTGATAAAACACCTGCAAATAATATTCATGAATTCACGTTGTCAATCACATCAACGTTCAACAACACATCAACATCAACAACACATCAACATCAACTCTACGTCAATTTTGAATGTTTTAAACTCCATCAATTTTTTTGTAAGTTTCAAATCAAGTCAAAATTGAATTGTATTGTAACTTGCAAATATTCTTTCCCCCAGGGTATAGGGCAGTCGGTGATGGGGTGTGTTGTTAAAGCACTTAATTATGTGAAGTCACCGGTTTGAAACCCCAGTTTACCTTCTTTGTCGTGTATGGGGCATTGTGGGAACAACTTGAGGTTATAGTGGTAGCAGTCGAATAACTACGAGTAAGTGCCCGACTAGTTGCTAATTCTATTAGTAAAAAAAAAAATTGCAAATATTCTTCTTTTGTAAGTTTACTTATCAAGTTGAATTGTACTTGTTGGACACATTCTCAATCGAATCCGACACCCATGACTTGATTGAGTCATTGAAATTCTGAGTGTACATTGAATTAGTTGAGTGATTAAATTGTATACAATGTGGAGTTGCAAGAAGCCTTTTTTTTGTTGTTAAGTCAATTGTAATCCAGACCTACCTTCACAAGGAGGCATCATTCAGTCTTTAAAATGGCTCAATGTCAAGAATTATTAGAGATAGTATTGAACACTCTAATACTCACTGATGTCGAAAACATAATCACAATCAATAAAGAAAATCTTCAATCTGTTCCAACTTGTTTGCAAGTTTCACAAGCCAAAATATAACTTCTCCAAACTCAATCATAGCTCGAGCATGATGAAATACAACAAATGAATCAACATTTTGAACTAGTTTATGTTCATAACAACACACATTTTGAATGTGATAATGATCAATAGTCAACACATGAACAACTCAGTGAAACAACTTCATATATGGTTTCAAATGAGGACGAAGAACATGTTCAACATACTCTTTCCAATCCCATCATCAAACCTTGGGAAGAAATTAGAAACATTAAGCACATAACATGTATTAGATATGAAAATAAAGTTACATTTCATATTCCAAATTATTCCAAACCAATCCACTTCCAAAGTGTTGGAATGCTTCAAGAATTTTCAACTTCACATATTCCAATTCAACATCAGAATGTTAAGTGCCAACATTGCAATCGATTTAGTAATATGGATGATCAATTTTTTTTATCTCCATCCTTGTCATCATTGTGGAAAGAATAATCATTCTTCAAACAAATGCTCCAAATGAAACAAACTTACAAGATTAAAGATTCACTATGGGTGGATCAATCTTTGGCCATGGTCATCAATAACCAAATAGTTATATCAGTCTTACCGTATAAATCAATCTAGAGTAAAGACACACCTTGCAACAGAAAACAAAATGAGAATGATACTCTCTTGCATCGTAGAGGAGGGAATACAATGATGATTCTCCTGCACCTTAAGGGGGGAGTGCATAAATCAAGTGAAAATGTTTAGTTGTAAACTAAAACCACCAAATCAAGTGAATAAGGTTTGTGGTAAACCAAAAACCACTTGATATAATGATGAATTCGTTAAGGGTAACCCACATGAAAACCCATTATGTCTCTCATTTAGCTGACAAAGGAGGGAACATTGAAAATGGTTGTCAAACTTAAAGTTTTGACATTAACAAGTAAACAACAGTATATAGATGATAGACTTAGAAAATGCCAAATGGGTGACAATAACAATAAGAGTGTTGCAAATATTTCATCACTTTAATCAGGAAATTGGTCAACAATAAACTCGGGGAAGTTTCAACATGGAATCTGAAACTTCAAATCAACATTTAGGAAGATCCAACATGGAATCTAGACTCATCCCATTTAGCTCTTGTTTATCCAACTAGGATACATTGGGATGTTGTTCGAGACCTAAAAGTATAAAAAACATTTAGTGGTCATCCCAAACCACCATATTCAAAGAGTGCTTTAGTGATTCATTGATAGTAGAGTGGTGATATTACATGTTTACCAATTAACAGAACATGCCAACTTCTTTTGGCTAAATTACTTGGAAAATGGTCAAAATGTCAAGTAATTAGGAAATGTTCAGACTGAAAGCTATCCACTTCCAAATTTAAGCTCTTTTCAATTTCATTCCACATGAACCATCCAACATCAAGTTTTGATGGCTTTTTAGGAAGATTTTTCATTGAAACTTAGATCATAGGCTTTTGAAAGATCCAATATATTAGTTTCTTTTGCATTAGTATTTATTTCTTAATTGATACAAAGATATAGATTTGTGATTGAGGGGGGAATGTTATCATATGTCTTACTTGATCCAGGTGGATATTGGTGGCCACCCACCTATTCCAACTAGCTCCTCGTGTCTGGTTTTGTTCAACATGTTCCTTTGTAATTATTTGTAATTGTGGGTTCTACACTTATGGGGTTGTATGAATCCCCACACATCCTCCACATGGATATGGGTGGCCTCACTCCTAATCCAACTAGATTATTTTTTATGTTTTCATGTCAACACATCTTGTTGTACTTCCAGGGCCGTTTTGGGGCCCTAAACATTGTTTTTTTGGCTCGCCATAGTCAAACTATAGACAGAGTCAAATTTTGATGGTAGAATGTGTAGTTCTCTGAAAGACCTTTCCAATGGGCTATCACATGCCCAAAATGTAGGTCGTATGCAAAAGTTATGACCCTGGGAATTTGAGGTACCAAATTACACCAACTTACCCATAGGGCCCACATGAATTTTGGCGTTTCACCTTCTAGGGTTAGGTTTTTGGATGTCTAGGGTTTTGGAATTCATGAGTAATATCATAAAGGCCTTTGGAGCCTCATTTTAATCCATTCTTCTCAGATGGATGCACGTAGCAGTCACATCTCTTCTCAGAGATAACGACCACCATTCAAGTAAGTGTTTCAATTATGTAGTTTTACAGTTTTAGCCTATTTCATTATTTAATAAAAGATATTGTTCATTGGATATTTGTGTTATTATTCAAGTGTCCATTTTTATTGTATTCAATCTCTTAATCAATTTGTTCCGCTCCTAAATCTGGATCACTGGTATCAGAGCGGTATGCTCTTCATTTATTTTTCTTCGTGCATGCCCCTGAAAATATCTATGTGCAAGAAGTTGGGACTCAAACCAATCAAGCCATTATAAGATCGATTGTGCCGAGATCGACAACAACCCATGGGGGACCAAAATAAAGTTGAGAGAGCAGGAGATCCTAGTAAAATGTTGCTCGAGGAAGCTCTCGCGCGACAAAGGAATGAAATGATGGACAACTTCGTGTAGATCCTTCGACGACTGCCCACAAGAGAAGCATATTCATCAAGCGACCATGCAACCCCCTTCAAGGTATAAGTAAATTTTGATATTCCATTATTTAAAGTACTGATAGATGCAGATGTTGTAGATAAATGGTTGAATATGCTCGAGGATATTTTTCGGTCCACAATTTTTTTAATAGGGAAAATATCACTTTTGCACTCCTCAAGTCTGTTCCCCATGTTAAAATTTGTGGGATACTTACTCTGAGCAAAGGGTCGTGGAGGAATATACAATGTTTGTGGTGGCCCCTACATGGGATTCCTTCCGGTATGCCAATAAAGAATAGTACTACCCTATTGGAAGCTACGAGGACCAATACACAAGATGGACCACCCTACGTCAAGAAAGGGACCAGACAGTACCAGATTTCACCAATATTTTCCATACCCTATGCACCAAATTGGGTATCAAAGACTCTAAGCGTCATCTAGTGCTAAAATAACGTGGATGTTTGCATAGATACATTCAAACATAAATGGAGTTCTTGGACATCGCCTCATTGGGAACGACTTATAGATATTTTTTCAAGATTGAGAAGAAATTTAAGAAGAAACGGTGAGAGTTTGGATCTGCAAACCCCTCACAGCCAAAGTAGGGCAAAGGCAGCCCCAATCCACACAACAAGGGACCAAGTCGAGATGGCCGCCCTTAGGAAAATCAATGCAAGATGCAACACAATAAGGGCAATGAGAAGATGAAGAAGGACATGGGAAAATGGTGGGAGTATGTTATGAACATAAATATACATATACTATAGATATTCATAACATAATAATTAATAAATAATAATTATTAATAATGAAAGGTCATGACTATTGGTAAAGGGCACCCCTACATGGGTATATAAATGAGCCCTCATTCTCAATTGTAACCATCTTATATCTTATCTTATCTTATCTATTCATATATTATTTACAGTCCTACATAGATTACTTTGTTATATTCCAAGTATTTTGGATTATTCTTGTGTGAGCGAAATTTGCTCGTCTCATTTGGTATCAGAGCCATGAAGAAAATTTAGGGCCATGAAGAAAATTCAATTCCAAAAGTTTATCAACAAAAAGCTACAAGTATACGAAGTAAGGATCAAGTTGCAAGGATTCCTTATCAACATCCTAATCACAAAAATCGATACTTTAGCCAATCCTTGTATCAACAGAAACAAATGACCAGTATGTCGAAGAATATTACTTCCACTACAAGTGATTCTCAAAATAGAAGTTATCATGGGAGTCAAAATACATCAAATTCTTTCCAAGAATCCTATAAACTCCCCATGCAGAAGATCAAATTAGGATGGGCAGACTCCTTTACAATGCGACAGTTATGCTCAACACTTAGAAGATCCTATTGTCTCCGGTCCTCAACGATTACTAACTCAATAATGAAGAAACATGAGACAATAATTACAAGCTAGAGAAAGAGATAAGTCTTCCATAAAGTATGCTTTGAGGACAAAGCATTTTTAAGGGGAAGGCAATGTTATGAACATAAATATACATATAACATAGATATTCATAACATAATAATTAAAAAATAATAATTATTAATAATGAAAGGTCATGTCTCAAAGGACATGACTATTGGTAAAGGGCACCCCTACGTGGATATATAAACGAGCCCTCATTCTCAATTGTAATAATCTTATATCTTATCTTATCTTATCTATTCATATATTATTTATAGTCCTACATGGATTACTTTGTTATATTCCAAGTATTTTGGATTATTCTTGTGTGAGCAAACTTTGTTTGTCTTATAGTACCATAAAAGTCCTTGGAAAAACACCGAAGAATGTCATTCCAAGAAGCCCCTCATGTTCGAGATGAAGGCTTCTGAGTCAGAAGACGATTATGACTCTGAGTCAAATCCTGAAGGAGGGAAGCGGATTATCGAGGCTGAACCCAGTGCCACTGTCGCTACCACCAAAGTACGACCAAGTAAACTAGAAGAACCAGAGGAAGGGGAACACCTATTTCACTCGCAGATGTGGGTCAAGGGGGCTCCAATTCATTTCATTGTCTACAGCGGTAGTCAAAAGAACCTGATTTCAGCAGAGGTTGTCAAATGGCTGGACCTACCAATGACACCACACCCACAACCCTACACCATTGGTTGGCTTTGTCAAGGAAGAGATATTTGTGTCAGCCAACAGTGTCATTTTCCCTATGACATCAAGCCTTTCAAAGATGAGGTACTGTGTGATATTGCTCCTGTTGAAGTTTGTGATGTTATTTTAGGCCAACCATATTTGTAGAAGCACCATGTTGTGTATGAGTCTAGACCTTGCAGTCTTATTATTACTTTGGGTAGACAATTGTACAGAATACCAGAGGTAGCGCCACATACTTCTATTTCTTTAATATTTGCTAAGAAATGTAGTAAGGTCATTTCAAAGACTGGGAAGAAGCAAGTGGATGAGATCATGGAAGAATACAGAGAAATCTTCGCCTCACCTACAGGGGTATCGACACACTGCCAAGTCAAGCATCCAATTGATATGACCCTCGACACACCTCTACCTAATGGACCAGTCTATTAGCACTCACTGATGGATAATTGTTGTGGGTGGGAATCCCTCCTATGGACTTAGCATTTAAGGGCTCTAATCATGCATGCAAAAAATGACAATTTCAAAGGCTTCTACTCTTTTCTATTGTCCCAACACAAAACCCTACATTCATGTAATAAAAAGGTGAGAACAAGATTCGGTAACTCTACCTTGAGTCCTTTTTTTGATGTCGATCCCTTTTCTTTCACTCGCTCTTTGAATGCAAGCCTCCTCCCAAACATGACCTGAATTCACACATGAGCAAACAAAAAGCTACGAACATGCATTTCATATACTAATTGTTGGGCTAGTTGTGACAATATCATAAAATAACTATTCAACTTGAACACATGATATGGCGGGACGGGAAAAGTATTCCTTTTGTATTAATCTTCACAAGAGTAAACTTACAATATGTGGTTGGCACTGCTCTTCGAAACTGGTCCTGGGCTCCTCTTCAACTGTCCTCCAACTACTTTTCTTTATACTTCTCTTTGCACAAGGATGGCTAAAGGTTGGGACAAGGGGAATGCTCAATTGCGTATAGTCTCTTTACTATGATTTTTCCTCCTTTCAAATGGGACCCTTACCCCTTCTTTTATAGGCTAGAAGGAGCTAGGTATTTGGTCGAATGACTGGCCATGCATGGCCGAAAGGTTTAGTTAACTTACCCAAAGTTGTGTGTTCCATCAACAACTTTCCTTTTTTTGTGCTTTTGTAGGTACACGCGGGCTGTAGTGAGGCAACTAGCATGTACACTCGTGCAGTAGTGGAGTAGGGCACGTGGGCCTTTAAAAAGGGTGTTTTTAAGAAGAGTTGTTCATTATTGGCTTGGCAAAGAAGGCATATGTGATGGCCTAATGTCAGGTAAGTATGTTTGGTGCAAATTAGGGTTATATCAGATGCCCCCTAATGTGTGAGGTCAGAAGAGAATCTGATGGCCGAAATACATTACCAGTCTTTATCAACATACCAAACCAATGAGCCTAGGGACTAGAATTCGGGAGGTGCCATCTGCAAAATAAAAATTGTCTCACCGAGGTGGGCATACCCATGCTCGGAATGAAATAAAATCATGACTACCAATCAAATACACTATAGATCCATGTCATATAACTATATAAAGTGTAGCCGCGAGCAATACACAACGGATCTACATCTCAAAATAAAAAAGATATACATTTATAGTATCCATCTTCTAGAAGCTGATAAGGCCTGATGGTTGGAGATGAGGTCTTCAGAGCTCGAGCATCAACTTCAAAATATTCAAAACATAGGTAGGAGTGTAATATGAGTGTATGAATTCACTACCTAGAGGTGTTCGACGTCTCGTCAGTCATGGACTAGAGGATCTTGATAATCAGGTTGAGGGCTTCATGGATTTCAAACAAAAGAATTGATTGGACCTTCGGGATGGTAGGGCATGAGGGCAAGAGAAAAGCTACATATGGGCCGACTCAGGCTTGGTAAAAACTTCCCTTGGACAATAACGCGACAAATGATGAGACTCAGGAAACATGATATTTTGACATTAGTTCATGATGCAGGAGGCACCGCAAACTCTCCATATGTTTGGAAGAATAACCAAATGGAGGAGGACACAACTCTATGTAGTGAGAACATCTTCCTAAGGTCATATTAAATCCCAGGGCATGACGAACAAATGAAAGGATGTGCTTTGTCCAAGGGCAACTCATTGTGCTGCCAATAAAAAAAAAATACTTTTCCCTTCCTCTTTTTGGGGTATATTTGATTTTTTTGTCTTTTTCAATAATGTTGGAAAGCTTGAAAAAGAATGCTACATTACAAAGGAGGATTGAGTGTCACAAACATACTAGTTCCAAGTGCACAGAACACAGGGATGCTCAGAGCAAAGGGACATATGCAAGAAAAGGACACTCGAGAAAAATCCTCTAGGGGCCAAAGGTGTCAAGATGCAGAGGCAAAGTGCTACAGGGATTGCATATAAGGCATGCTTCAGATGGTTCAGTTGAGAGCAACATGGAGTCGACATTTAGACCAAAGATGAAGGTATGCAAACATGGTTAACAAAACACACAATGGTAGCATCCTTCGATGTAATTTTAACGAGCCCAAAGAAGGTAAGCTCGAGCATTTTTTATATTTAGAGAGTTTGAAAAAACGTACAAGGAGACTCCGCTGGGGTACCTTTTTAGAAGATAGTCTAGTCAGCTCAAAAAAGAGGTAAACTAGCACTGACCAGAAGTCTATTCAAAACCATTTTAATGAGTTTGATAGAGACAAGATTACTCAGCAATTTTTTCATTTTTAAGGAGTCTGAAAAAAGCTTAACTATGGACTCCGTCAGGAATGTTCTTTTGGACCATTTTAATGAGTGTGAAAGAATAAGGTCACTCGACGATCTTTTCAATTTTAGGGAGTCTGAAAAGAGCTTAACTATGGACTCCGTGGGGGTTCCTTTTTCGTAAATTTAGTCCCTCAGGCCCGAAAAGGGTTAAAAATATACCTAAGAGTACTCTTCTAGAGAACCGAGGCTCCTAGAGTATACCTTTGTTCGTAAAGTTGATCATCCAGACCGAAAAAGGGTTAAACTACTGCCAGACAGACATGCCTTCAAATTTCAGTTTAATGAGCGTGAAAGACAACAAGATCACTCTACAATCTTTTCATGTTTAGAGGGTCTGAAAAGGGCTTAAAAGAAGACCCGTTATGTTTTGGGAGTCCCAAGGGTGAGTTCAAGAGTGATAAGGAATCATGTAGATGAGGCTCAAACTCATAATCAGAAAAAACTAATAAGGACTCCCAAGCCGTTAGTCATTAGTGACAACATGGACACCAAAATGCAACCAGGATCTACCTAGGGCATCCATGTTAAGGTAGGCTTTACCACTAAATTACGACACTCCTAAAGCAACAATGATGGTTCCATGTTGCGATTCGGTGGGATCGATCCTATGGCAAGACAAAAAAGAAAACAAGATGCAGGAAGTAGAGGTGGAATCCTAACTTAAATGCAACGAGTTGACAAAAAAATGACTTTTTACCAAAGGACCTTCAAAATGACCCAAATCTCCAAAAAGTTTCCAAATGCCCAAAGTAACACTTTTCATGACAATCCAAAGGAAACTCCTAAACCATGCTAAATGATTTTTAGTTTAGAAAAAATGACAAAAGGGTCTAAAAAATGACAAAAAGAGGCCAAAAAGTCTATAAATAGAAGTTGGCGGCTCATTATCACCATTGCTCTTTGAGAAATTGACTAAAAGACAAAACTACCCCTTTATGAAAATAGTTGATTCTGGGAGCTTCAGTGGACGAAATGACATCCACTTGGACCAAGTAAGTACTTACCATCCCCTCTTGCATTCTAATTCTTCTTTTATGTATTTAAATTTAGTTTTTGGAGGGGAACCAACCTTTTAAAAGGTCGGCCCTAAGTCCACGCAGGTTGTCTTATGACATACTGAGTGTACATGCGGGCAGAGGAAAAAATGCACACGTGTACACACTACTGTCAGCATTACAATCCCCGTGGACCCTTCATTTAATGTAAAAAAATTAAAAAAGCAAGAGTTAATCCCTCCTGAATTGCGTTTTTTGCAGGATGTATGTTCACTGGAGGGAAAGAGAGCATGAGGAGATTAGTGTGTTGGTTGGGGAGGACCCTAACACTATTTCTACATTAATGCAACGTGGGTTGTTGAAATTGTTTCTATGTCCTTTCATGTGAGCACAACCTAGGCTATTGAATGCCTTGGTCGATTATTGGCATCCTGACGCAGAGGGCTTTATGTTAGAGGGGCAGTCACTGGTTCCAACGACATAAGACATATACTTTCTGACTGGCCTCTCTAGGAGAGGGGAACCAGTCAATTTTCATACTTTTCCCTCTGGGCCTCACAACATATCGGAGTTGATTGGGCAATACAGTGCTTAAATGCACACATTTTTTACTGGAGCACCACATTACTAAACTGTATGAAGAGGTAGATAATAGATTGTCGGTTGTGGAATCAGAGGATCTTTAGGTTTGAAACGATTCTTTGCTCTTTCTTCTTTGAAAGAGTGCCCAGTTTTAGCCCTCGAGAGGTGGTACGAGGGCACCAGGCCTCTCTTCCCGCGTTATGCATATGGGTGGTGCTACTGTCGCGGGGGGAGGACCATTGAGGCCTTGCATGACAACTTTTTTGTTTGGTTGTCACAACAGATCCCGGTCATAGAGGACTAACCTTATGTCATGATCAACTTCTCTATAGATCCTAAGATGTCGATACCTCCCGGAGAGCAGTGAGGAGAGATGGGTAAGCTTTCTTTTTTTGTTGTTTTTTTATATACATAATTTTTTTTATACCAGAGCATTTGATAGATATGTGTCTATTATGTGCAGATGTGGGGCCAGTGTGGCGAGCGGATTATGCGAGGAACAGGTGACGTCCTTGGCTAGAGGCCGCACCTGCCGTCGCAGGGGGACCAACAACAGCAGGAGAGCTTCCAGCCAGTGAGGCTGAGAGAGTTCTGAGACGAGTAGAGAGAAACTTTACCTTGCTCACTCGCAGAGTCCCCATGGCAGAGATTGAGGATCTTCCACCATCTATGCAGCCTCATGTAGTGGGGGTGCCACGGATGTGGGTCCAGCTTTTTCAGCGTTTGGAAAACACCGTTGATCATTACAATAGAGCCCACAGGCCCCGTCCTTAGTTAGGCTAGACCTTTCACGTGCTGAGTGAACTACTTGTATATTTTTTGAGGGCATAAGCCTTATGACTCGTTACTGGTCATATTTTTTAGGTACTTGCGCCAACCTATGTACTCTGATGTTTTTGATATTATATATGGATTTTTATGTCTTTTTATGTCTTATGGATTATATTTGTTTTAAAAATGTATTTAAATGTGCATGTGTGTGTCTTTCTTATATGTGTGCGAGATGCCAATCTAAAATTGGATTAGCTAGACTATATGTGACTTGATTTAATCTCCTAGGAACATGAAAATATGTAATATAATTAAAGCTTCGTTCTAAGAGACGTACCCTAAGGAACCGTCGGTGTAAAGTAGGATCATGAACACGGTAGACTCGATTTAACTGAGACAAAACCAACTGAGTGTCTAAATAGACCCAGAGGTGAGAGATACCAAATGACAAAGCGTCACGAAGCAACTCCATAACTGTGCTGTATTCGACAACATTGTTTTTGGTGTCGCCTAAACATATACCTCCTGAAGATAATAACTAGCCCTGAGGTGTGAAAATTACCCAAGCTGCGGAAGCAAGCCTCCGAGTGTGCCGACTAGCACCGTCTGCGTATCCAATGAACACCTCTGATTCACTTAACATCTTCCATAGTGATAAAAGATAACATAAAAAAATGACACGTTTATAAAACCAAAAGAAACCAAAAAATAATAGTACAAAGACTATACACATGTTACAAAAAGGTACCCAAGGTGACCTACCTAGGAGTAATACTTCTTGAGTTAGAGCCCATTTCTAGGCTCTGCCAAAGCATTTCCCGCAAAATATACTAGACGATAAGCGCCCTTTTTTAGAAATTCTTTTACAATGAAAGGTCTGAAGCACATGGGTTTGAACTTGCCTGCCCTCAGGGGGTCCTTGTCTTGGTCATAGACCAGGACAAGGTCGCCTTCTAAGAAAATCTGAGGATGAACGAACCGATCATACTGGCACTTGACTTTTATTTTGTGAGCTTCATTAGATAAGGATGCATCATGATGCTACTCATTGAGCTGCTCAAGATATAATAAATGCTCTTCAAGCGGTGAAGTGTCTGGCAATAACTGTATGGCCAATTTTAAAGATGGGATCTAACATTCTATGGGAAAGACTGCTTCCAACCTGTAAACGAGTTGAAAAGGTGAGAAACTGGTTGCAGTCTAAATAGATGTTCGGTAGGCCCATAATGCTAAGTATAACATCAGATGCCAATTTGACTTGGCCGAATTGATCGTTCGTTGTAGGATGGTCTTAAGAGATTTATTAACAACTTCCACCTAACCATTCGCTTGAGGGGTAGTAGGGTGACGAGTGTTCTTGTCGCAACCCATGTTTTGATGTTAAATTGATCATCATTTGGTTTTGAAAGTGACTGCCATGGTCAGTGACAATCTCTCTTGGGATGCCGAACCTTGCTATAATCTGGTTGAACAAAAAGAGAGTTGCAGTCTCTCAATCATCTTTAAATGTTGGCATAGCTTCGACCCACTTTGTGAAGTAGTCGATGGCTACAATGATGCAACGATGCCCCCTTCCTAAAGGAGGGTTGCATGTAGTGTAATCAATCCCCCACTTGGTGAAGGGACCAACTATGATGACAGGAAACATGGGAGCAGGATGTGCCCTCATCTTCCAAGAGAAGATCTGACACGGGTGACACTTCTTGGCTGATGCAATACAATCTTTGATTAGTGTGACCAGAAGTAATCGGCTCATAAAATATTTTGGGTTGTTGCTAATCCATACAAATGACCACAAAATTCTCTAGTATGGCAATCATTAATCATGATTTCCACTTCTTCATGAGTGAGGCACCGACGAAGGATGCAATCTACACCTCGACGCTAGAGAGTGTCTTTGAGGATGAGATAGTTCTTGGCCTAATGACGTATACGGTGACTCTCATCACGAGAAACAGAGGTGGGGCACTTCAAAGTATAGAGATAGATAAGCATATCTCCATACCAGGGGTCCAAAGATGCTATCAAAAACATGTCTCCTTGAATAGGCGATTCTTTGGGCATAACATCACCTGACTCGACCAGAAGTTGCGAGATGAATTCTGCAAAGACCAGTGACTTTTTGGATTTCGCATAAATGAAATCTAAGTCAAATTCATGGAGGAAAACTATCCATCTACTTATATTTTCGTCGATTACCCGTCATGTCAACACGAATTGAAATGGATTCACAATGGCAATGACAGTGGTCTTGCGAAACAAAACATAATGACGGACCTGTTGGACAACATGGGTTGTTGCCAACGCAAGTTTTTCGATATGAGAATAATTGAGTTCCGGTCCAACCAGGCCTCGGCTCAGGTAAGAAATCACATATTCTGAGAGAAAATAATCCTCCTGAACTAAGACCATGTCGATGGTTGACTCTACTGCAGCCAAGTATAATACGAAATATTTGTTATAATTGGGTGGTCGACGCAGAGGGGCAGTCGTGAGGGAATGTTTTAATGCTTCAAAGGAGTGTTGAGCGACATCGTCTCAATGAAAAGGAACATCTTTATTCAGTAAGTGCATAAAGCCTGTTATTGCATAGTTTGTAGCTAGGTCAAAGGCTAGAAGATAGAGGCCAAACTGGTGTAACAAGAACCTACCCCACCCAATGTCACCACGATGGGGAGGTTCTTTCTATTTAGGGAGGTTAGGCCCAGGGGAGACGTCCCCGGTAACCTGGGGTTTTGAAGAGGCTAAGGTATAAAGGTCAAAGTAAAATTCCCTCTTCACAGGTTACCACCAAGAGCAGATAGTCCGGATAAATATCCAATAATGAAGTGTAGGCCCAAATGAGAACGTTTGCCTGGAACAAAGCAACAACAAGACAGTATATGCAGGCTATGATTCAATGGGTTAGTACTTCATATAACTATCTTATATCAATATATTAGCAATTGTGACAATAGATATTGACGAGATCAATGTTTATCAATATAGCAATGGAACAATATCAATTCATCAATAAATATCGAGATGATGCAGCAAATAGTGTATCCAATCAATCCCTTACCCAATAAATGCTTCAAAACACCATCTAATTTCCTATAAAGAGAATTTTTTTGCATCAAGATGGAATAACCAAGGATGACATCAACTTTATTAGGGTTTCAATTTATATGAGTTTGAAAGTTTGTTTGACCACTATCACTTCAACGTTGGAGACCTAAGATCAGTGACTAAGGGTAAATGGAGTCAATTCAAGAGAGGACACAAGGTTGAAGG
>SNQJ01S0092443.1:26123-42302 GCA_010110895.2 Picea sitchensis
AGTTTTGCAGAAAAAACACTTACATATCATGATGAAATAGCATTGCAAACCCTAGTTGTAAACCTTCCTTCAAGAGAAATGCCAAAAATGCCAAGAAAATCCTTCCCTCAACAAGTGCGCCTCACTCAAAGAGAATAAATACCCAAAGAGGGAGCAAAAATCAGATCCCACTAGGAGAGTGAGTGTTGTGTTATGTCAAAATGAGGATAAAACTCCCCAATATATAATGTATCAATGACCTTTAATTAATTTTAGGTCATAAAAATTAGCCAACAAGGCTTTAAACCAAAATCATATTGTTTTTACATTAAAATGTCAAATTAAAACCCTAATTGAGCTGTAATAAAGGTAAAATCCCCTTCAAGGGAGGTGCTAGCCCCTTTTAGAGCATATGAGGCATCCAAGAGAAAAACATTGACCCTCCAGGGGCCTCTCCAACATGCCACACGTGCCACTGCTGCCCATTCTGCCTCCAAGAATGACTGTGACATCATGGTAAGAATGGGGGCACTCTAAACCTTCCAAGGCCAACGTTCCACTGAAAAGGGGTCATTCCCCCTAGGCCGGGCTCTGCTAAAGTGCCTCTAGTGAAATGTCCTCTTCTTCTCAGGTGAAAAACCTTGGTCAAACACTTTCCTGTCTCTGCCCCTTTGATGCAGTCTCAACAATCATCTGATGGGCTCTTCAGCCCCATGGAGGTTCAAACTAATCATCTCCCCATGTGTATCGGTACAAATGGTACCTATCCGTTGGGCATGGTCCTGCACATCAAAAACTACGCCCTTAATGGGCTCATTAGTCAAATGGATCATAGCAATGTTAATCACATTTCATCATTAATATTATCAAACATATGCATAAAAACCCTGATATATCATCCAATAGCTCAAAGACATTACAAAGACCTGCAATACAAGGTTGAGAAAAAGGACAAGATACCCTATTGGGCTAGTATCCACAAGGAAAGGAAAATTTACAAGGGGTTTCATCCAAGCCATGTAAATGAGGTGGTGTGGATAAGGGATTTCCAGACATTCGGGTAGAGTGAGGGCCAGGGATGCATGATATTACCTGTGGGTGACTTTGTAGAGGGCGAGTTGTACCTGTCATGGATGCAATTTTTTCCAAGCCCTTTATTGCCTTTATTCTTTTCTCTATTTTCTTTTTCTTCTTCTTTTTCTTTTTATTCAAGGGCTAACCAGAGGACACTATCAGCGTGGTGACCAGAGCTAATAGTGTTACCCACAATTACTTTCACAGAGATGATAAGGCTATCTCGTTATGAGACCCCCTTTCCCTTGGCCATGCAACCAAAGGTCATTGCCCTGGCGTGGTAACTAGATGGTGGCAATGTCATGCTATTAGGTACCCATGAACATAATAGGTTGGCTCGTGATGAGACCCCCCATCCTCTTATCTAGGTCTTGTTTGTTATTTTCTTCGGGTCCCTCTTGTTTCTTGCTGAGAGGCTTTTTATTGCCTTCTTGGGGATCCCTGTGCAAGGCATCTCGAGGTTTTATTTTTAGGATTTTATCTTTTACCAACTTCTTTTACCTTCTGGGCCTTTAGCCCCTTCTTCCCACGAGATAAGGTGCAAGCCCACAAACAGATCATCCTAATGCTCGGACAAGGGGAATGGGACAAATGAGTGGGAGATAAGATGAAAAAGTGGTGGTATGATGGGAGCGGATGATGGCTCTTCATAAATCCCCCCAGTGGCAAACCAAAACCCATGGGTACAGGCTTGCTAGGACACCCTGTCAATCCCCCCAATCATGGTCAAGTGGGTTAGTGTAATATCCAAGCAGTCGTCAAAGATTAAAGAAGTAATATGCATATATCCAAAGGTTATAATGATCAAAAGTGACACATACCATGATACCTAGACCATTTACTTCATGGAGCAAGAGCCTTCTCCGATACAAGACTAGGCCGATGGTGATGGATGTTTTTGCTGCTGACAAGAAAAATATGATGAAAGAAGAAAAGGATGGTCCCTCTAGGGCCATTCTTAGGTCAATACTTCTCTCGGTACTCCATGTTTAGGACCCGTGGGCCTCGAGACATGATCTCCTAGTTATCCCTAGAAATCGGGGATAACAAAGCCCTTTATAATCTCGGCATAGTTTGCGATGAAACGCCGCAAAAAGTTCACTTTTCCTTGTAGACTTTGAAGCTGAAGGATTGTACATGGGGGGGGGGAAACTGAACTATTGCCTCAACCTTGAGAGGATCGACCATGATCCTTGTTGTTGAGACTATGAAACCTAAGAGATGGCTCGACGTCACACAAAAACTGCATTTGTTGGGATTCAAGCGAATCCAGAAGTAGCAACATCGCTCAAAGATAAGTCTGAGGTGTGTGGGATGACCAGTTATCTTACGAGAGCGTGATGCTAAATCACTTAAGTAGGCCTCGACAATATGTTTGAGGTCATGAAAAGCAAAAGACATGGCCTGCTGAAAGGTAGCGCTAACATTTTTCAGACCCAACGACATCTTACGATACATGAATGTACCCCATGGACAAATGAATGTTGTTTTGTCTTGGTCTTTGGGTTTTATTTGTATCTGATTATATCCCAAAAAACCATTCATGAAAGAAAAGGCCTTGCAACCTGCGCATTCATCGACTATCTGGTCAATAAATGGTGTGGGAAAATTATATTTTGGACAAGCCTTGTTCAAATCATGGAAATGTGTAGATACGCGAATCGTACCCTATTTTTTGTTAAACGGCATGGGGTTTGACACCCATTGGGTCAAATGGACAGGGCAGATAAAACCCGCCTTGAGAAGTTTCTCCACTTCGACCTTAATAACTACTGATATCTTAGGATTAACTGGACGAAGCTTCTGCCGAACTGGCTTAGCATTAGGATAAGTCGTTATTTCATGTTCAACATTTTTTGGATCGATGCCTGGCATTTCCTCGTAAGACCAAGAAAAAGCATCGTGGAATTCCTTAAATAAATCTATGTTGACTTGAATCTCTTCGGGGGATCAGTCAACTCCGACGAAAAAATTCTCCACGATGCCAGGGGTTCTGGAGATGTTTATAGGTATAGTTTCGACGATGGTTTTCATATTACTCTCGACATAAACAACATGTGTAGCCAAAGGATTAATAGGATAAGACCTATCTCCAATCATAGTCAAGGTGAATTCCCCTGCCTCAATTCTTCTTAACTCTGGGAGGAAATAAGATCTGTGATGGAGATCGTCCCAGGGTTTGTCCAGACTAGTCATTACTTCCATGATTGCTTCGTTTAAGGGAAACACTAATTTTAAAGAATATGTATCAGCGAGGGAACCTTGAGCCCAAATAGGATCTAGAATTGGATCTAACTCTTGTGCGAGAGTTGGATTAGAGTCGACGAAAGCTTGACGGACTAAATAACATGCTACTTTTTCCATGGACAAGGGCATGGAAATACCATGGTTCCCTGTCCCTTCCATCATGGAGGATGGGGGAGGAAGAATCCACAGATCGTTGAAGTAAGTCATGCGAAACGACGAAACTTGGAACATCTCAACCTTATGGTGGTCATATATGAACTTAACATCACCTTGAGGAGGTGGGTAATCAAAAGTTCCCATCAAAGGTGGGCACAAACCAACCCCTATGTTGACGACGTTGGGTTGAGGGTTATCAATCATTGGTACTGTGGATGCCCCCAATGAAGGGTCAGGATAGGAGAAAGACAACTGATCAATGGTCACAATCTGGCCCTTGTGTGGAAACAACAAGACCTAGAAAACTGTAGCGACTACTACTTGCATAGTATAGGTCCAACTCCTTCCTAGCAAGAGATTGTAGTCGAGAGATGCTTCGACCACTTCAAACTTGACACACATGGTTTTCCCTCCTAACTGCACAGGAAAATAAGGGATAATACCGTGTGGTCAGAACAAAAAATCGTTGAAAGTGGTAAGAAGATTAGGTGACGGAGACAAAACGGGCTGGCCAATGGCCTTCCAACATGCCAAAGACATTACACATGTTGAGGTGCCCTCATCAACCACTGTGCAGAAAATGTTCCAATTAAAAGTTTTCATGGTGTAAGCCACTACTATATGGAACGCTACGTGGTAAGGGAGACGAGGTTTTAAGTCGGTCATATCAAGCATGATCATACCCGGATTACAAGTCTCAACGAATCCTAAAGTGGCTAACAGAGCCTTTCTCTAGGAAGGGCAGCTTTGGAGGACTTCCAAAGAAGACATCACACAAGGGGTTTGAGACAAATCCTCCACCACAGAGTAGTTCTGGGCAACCCTTGCATTTGGGTTGCGAGAATATTTCTTAAACGCACCTTCTGGGATGCGTGTCATGGTTTCGCCCAACGTCTTCTCGATCTGGAGAGGAAGATATGGGGTTTCAACTTCTTTACCTTTCTTAGAGGTTCTTGTCTTGTTGTAATCATGTGCTCTAGTCGATATATAGGCATCACCTTTCATCATATGCACATTCACGGATGCAGGATTGTTTGAAGACGGAGGGGTTCCTTGGCTGCCCCCTTCCGTGCTTGTAGAGGCTTGAGTTAGATTTTGGCCATGTTGAAAAGGGTTTGTTAACACAACTGGTTGTTGCTGTGATAATAAATTTTGGGCCTTTGCAAGATGAGGGAATTGGCGAGTCGGGTGGTAATCCACACACAGATTACACGGATACCTCAACTTCCTTTTTTTGGTGTTTCCCTCGCCAACATTATTAGTGGGTTTCTTATCCCCCTTACCCTTCTTACATTGTTTTTTCTTTCCATCAGGCTACTGGGTGGCCTTCAGATTTGTCAATTGCACACTATGTACATCCGACATTTGGGTAGGGGGAGCAACCAGAATAGTAGTCTGGCTGGCCGCTGTATGCTAGATAGACAATTGCTGCAATTGTTTCGTTAGTTGTTCAATGGGCTTTGTTTGTGCTGAACCAACAATACCATCGACATGTGGTCCAGATCATTGTCTGGTTTTATCAAGTATTGATCGTGGCACATCTGGAAATATCTCGTACAGAAGACCAGACTAAGAATAGATTAGCTCAAGCTGTTGAGCTCTCATGATTACATCTTCTTCGGAAAACACTCCCGACATTGCGGCGTCTTTGGATAACTATGGGACCAAAGACTTAAGGAACCACTCTATCAGGAATGTTGGTGGGACTGGCACCTTAATCAAACTCTTGTGGTGTCTCCACTCTCGGATGTGATCAAAGATATGGTCCGCTTTTTTCTGTTCAAAATTGGCCAACAATTATGTGCTAGTGTTGTATCTCACAGGTAATTGGAAATGGTTTAGGAAATCCATTGCCAATTCACCGAAGGAAGAGTATCTTGAGTGGTCGAGCTCAATGTACCATTTCGCAACACTCCCAATGAGAGTACGTTGAAACAGTCGCAACTGTAAAGAGTCACCTTTCAACGAATTAGATGAGAACTAAAGGTGGAAAGTAGTCACATGATCTCCTGGATCTTCGTTAGGCTTGGCTTTGAACTTTGGTATGTCCGAAGGAAACTTCGTCAGCATAGGGGGCCAATGCGGATCGTGATAGATAGGGTCATTCAACAACCTTGTTAATTCTAGCAAATGAAAGGTTTCCAGGAAAGGTAGTTTGGGTTGTTGGTGATAACCATGGAAAAAGGGACCTGGAGTTTGACTGGCACCAGGTTGCCAAGAAAATTTGGGTTGTTGTTCAGGGTTCTGGTAAAAACCATGGCCATGACCAGCATATTGATTTTGCGTTTGAGGAGACATCATCGACTAATTCTTGAAATAGGACGTAGATGGTTGTGCATGCATTACATTCTGAGGACTTTGGGAAGGGTTTCCCCATGTCGATCCCATGGGAATAGGTACTGCACCTTGCCCAGGGTTCCATTGGTTGTGAAAAGAATTGTCCCAGATCGACATTCCTGACGAGGGAACTGATCCTTGCCAAGAATTCCAAGGTCTTGATGTGGAATAAGTTCTTGGGTTTTCCCCCTGTGCAGGAATAGTACCCTGCATAAGATTAGGTTGGCCATAACTAGGGTTGCCCCCAGTTAGGAAAGCAGTTGACAAGAAAGTGTTGTTACCAAACACACCGAACAAAGAAAACGGTGTCGACCCTACCGACATATTATGAGAAGGTGTTCCTTGACTCCCTACTCCAAATGAACTATGGTGTGTGTTTGGCCCGTCGGATTGCTGGTGGGTACCGTTGAGCGAAGGGGACGAAGGAGATATATGACCTCCCCTGTAAGGGAAAGCGTTAAAGGGAGTTGAAGTGCCCCCCATGGGTCCTTGCATAGGAGCGTTAGAGCTCCCTACCCCCATACCTAAAGTCTGTAAAGTGGAGTAGGATAGTACAGGGCTTGTACTTGAGCTAGGCATCCCATATGAGAATGGAGGGGCTTTCACACTCTGTGTGAAAGGAGGAGTGGTCGCCACCAACGATGGGATCGGACCGCTGCTCGAGGTAGATGCAGTCGATAACATGGTGGCTTGGACCAATGACGGTGGGTTAGGAGGTGGAACACCCCCTGTGGTGACAGCCATAGTGGGAATAGAAGAATTCCCAGAAGAAGTGGCAGCATTTGTTTCCATTGTTGCGTGTGACACAGTTTGGTTCCCGTAAGGATAAATCTGTACGATGATGGGTGCCAAAAGATTAGTGGTTGGAATTTTGGGTGGACCGAGAGCTTCCACTCCAAGGTATAAAATAGTTGGTTCTTCCGGATGTTGGTCAGGCACAGTTTCCTGTGACCCCGTTGCTTCAAAAGACCCTTGTTGGTCTAGATTTCGCTTTAGTGGTGGCGGGGGTGGCTCCAGTGTAACCGATGGAAGGCCAAGAAGCCTTCATGACTAGTGGAGCTGATGATCCTGCAATGTGTGAGAAGATAAAATACACACTAGGGCTTTCTATTCATTCAAAAACAACACACACTAGACAAGGTCCCTACAAGATAAAACAAGCAAACACTAAACTAGTTGGAAGAACAATTACAACAACCAACACTAGAGAAACTTACTGGTGCAAGTGAAACTCGAACATAGAAGCACCCTCTGGGTATACTCTACAAAGCATGCCCTGATGTCTGTCCTAGGTACCGCGGTATACCCCCGCAGTCACCTGTGTATGTCTCTAAAAAAGGATAGGCAACTAGGTTGCCAACGCGTGAACAGTCACTAGGTGGGTACAATCGACAGTCGGGTAGACCACAATGAGCAGGGTATCAAGCCCAAAACCTATCATGGGTATCGAAATAAAGTGGTTCGAAAGACAACTGAGGACATCGAACGGATTCGAGACCCACGAAGCCTCGTGGAAAATTCAATCGACGGAATCCCAAGACAAGCCCTCTATATGTGTTCTCCACTACGATTGGTCCGGCTTTGGAGGGGTTATCTCCGCTACCTTTCCGCACACGACCTCATGTTTAGCCCCTATGTTAGAGGGGGGTCCTGGATAAATTTCACGATACCATACTTTTAACACTCCCTAGCACAGACTCTTATGTATGTTTTGTAGCCTTGAAGAGTTTCCTCTCCAACCTAAATCAAGGCTCTAGCCTAGACTAATTGATGGACCCTACAAACATAAAGTCTAGTTGATTTTAATTAATCTTTAACTTTTTATGGCTTGTATTAAGTCAAATGTTATGAAAGTGAAACTAATGATGTTTGAGAGACGAAAGGAAAGATAAACAGAAAGCTGGAAACAAAATAACTTCTTCTTGACACAATTCTTAATCAACTTTTCAAACTAAATTTTTTTCTAAGATCTTTGAACAACAAAATCAAAACAAGATTTTGCTCGACTATGAGCTACTTATTGTCCTAAGTAAACAACCAAGAACTTATAAAAGCAAAAATTTTCCTGGTTACTAATGCAAATCAACAACTACTTAACCAAACCAAGAAATAAAAAGGTTTTATTTATTTATTTAATGCTCACAAAGAAAAAAGGAAAAATGAAGACAAGTAAAGACCAAGAAAACTTCTGGCCTAAGCACAGATCGCAAAGAGTTACTGACAATAACACACAAACTGATGAAATCAAACTCTCACACTTGTCTAAAAACCCTATGATTTTTTTTTTAATGAAAAAGATAGTTGTTGGTGTGATCAAACCTAAGTTGTTGACTGCTATTACGGAGACAAAGAACCATGAGAGGTATAACTCTTGACAAGGAAAAGGATGACTACCTCTCCTTAAACAAAAAAATTCTCAAAAGGCATGCTGCTGACAGTTCAACAGCCACCGTGTGCACACGAGCTGTGTAAGGTCAGAGTGCGTGTACATGCATGCAGACCTTATGTAGGTCGTGTGTACCTCTGAAAATCTTCAAAAAATGAAAATACAAGCAATCAAGCACTGGCAGTGACTACTGGTATTGAGAACTAGAATCTCTTGAAGAATCAGAAACTTACTTTGATAGAAAAATAAAACGATTCAAGGAAATTTTCATAGAACAAAACTAATCTGAGGTGAAACCTAAGCTACAAACTGCAAAAAACAGAGACTAGAATGAGTTCCAGAAAACCCGTGAGAAGGATCACTTCTCACAGGGGAGAGGATGACTACCTCTCTAATACAAATTTTATGAACCTATCCATGCTACTGTTACTTCATCAACTAGCGTGTCTATGCGGGTTGTGTGAAGTTTGGGTGTGTGTACACACATGTAGGCCTTATACATGTCGTGTGTACCTCTGTGACTTCCCGAAAAGAAAATTCATCCAATCAAACAAAGTAGGGAGTACTAGTATGGAAGACCAAAATCCATGCTAGCTTAGACTTTTGCAGAAACTCTAAAAACAAGTAATGAAACCAATTTTTAAAAATACCCAAAAAAGGAATCCCAGAAAACCCTAGAGATCCCCAGTATGGTTGCCAATTCTGTTGTGGGTGGGAATCCCTCCTATGGACTTAGCATTTAAGGGCTCTAATCATTCATGCAAAAAATGACCATTTCAAAGGCTTCTACTCTTTTCTGTTCTCCCAACACAAAACCCCACATTCATGTAATACAAAGGTGAAAACAATATTCGGTAACTCTACCTTGAGTCCTTCGTTTGATGTCAATCCCTTTGCTTTCACTCACCCTTTGATTGCAAGCCTCCTCCCAAAGTTGACCTGCATTCACACATGAACAAAAAAAAAGCTATGAACATGCATTTCATATACTAATTGTTGGTCTAGTTGTGACAATATCATAAAATAAATATTCAACTTGAACACATGATATGGCGAGACGGGAAAAATATTCCTTTTGTATTAATATTCACAAGAGTAAACTTACAATATGTGGTCGACACTGCTCATCGAAACTAGTCCTGGGATCCTCTTCAACTGTCCTCCAACTACTTTTCTTTATACTTCTCTTTACACAAGGATGGCTAAAGGTTGGGACAAGGGGAATGCTAAATTGTGTATAGTCTCTTTACTATGATTTTTCCTCCTTTCAAATG
Organism: Picea sitchensis; assembly: GCA_010110895.2. Classification (NCBI taxonomy): domain Eukaryota; kingdom Viridiplantae; phylum Streptophyta; class Pinopsida; order Pinales; family Pinaceae; genus Picea; species Picea sitchensis. Next base: position 35,577 of record SNQJ01S0092443.1, read on the forward strand.
GGACCCTTACCCCTTCTTTTATAGGCTAGAAGGAGCTAGGTATTTGGTCGAATGGCTGACCATGCATGGTCGAAAGGTTTAGTTAACTTACCCAAAGCTGGGTGTTCCATCAACAACTTTCCTTTTTTCATGATTTTGTAGGTACACGTGGGCTATAGTGAGGCAGCTAGCGTGTACACTCATGCAGTAGTGGAGTAGGTCACGTGGGCCTTTAAAAAGGGTGTTTTTAAGAAGAGTTGTTTAGTACTGGCTTGGAAAAGAAGGCATATGGGATGGCTTGATGTCAGGTAAGTATGTTTGGTGCAAATTAGGGTTATAAAAATAATGATGAAATCAGGTGTCAGATTCAAGAGATTCTTCAAAAGGGGCACATCAGACCCAACTCCTCCCCTTGCGGAAGCCCGATTGTCCTGGTGTAAAAGAAGGAAGGGAATTGGTGACTTTGCATTGATTATAGATCCTTAAACAAAATCACAATCAGGAACCACTACCCCATTCCCAAGATTGATGACCTTCTTGACCAACTCAAGGGGGAAATGTTCTTCAACAAGATTGAACTAAATTTTGGCTACCACCAGGTTCCCATCGAACCAACTGATGTATGGAAGACAACCTTCAAGTCTAAAGAAGGTCTCTACGAATGGCTACTCATGCCCTTTGGCTTAACAAATGCACCAAACACTTTCATGAGGTTGATGGATGATGTATTGAGACCCTTCACCAACTCCTTTTTGGTATTATATTTGGATGACATCCTCATCTTCAATAGAACGTGGGAGGAGCATAGGCGACATATTCAGCAGGTTTTGAACACTCTGCGGCAACGCAAGATTTTAGGCCAACTTGAAAAAATGATCTTTTGGCATGAACAGGGTCCAATACATGGGCTACATTGTTGATGAGCATGGGGTACATGTTGATCCATCTAAGATCCAAGTCATTCACGACTGGCCAGGCCCGACCACATTGAATGAGATTCAAAGATTCTTGGGACTAGCCAACTTCTTTTGATGGTTTGTGTTGGGATTATCCCATATTGCATGGGCCCTCAGCTAGGTGACCAGGGGAGGTGGTTGGGCCATTTTAATGTGGGGGAAGGAGAAACAACAAGCATTCGATGATTTGAAGCATCGCTTGTGCTCAGCTCCAGTACTCTCCTTTCCTGATCTGCAACAACCATTCAAGATTGAGACTGATGCATCTGACTATGTTATGGGCATAGTTCTCACTCAACACATGCATCCGATGGCATACCATAGTGAGACATCTCTGATACTGTATGTAAATAACTCACCTATGACAAGGAAAGGTATTCCATTGTACAATCCTATCTTCAATGGAAACATTACATTCTTGGGAAAGAGACGATCATACACATTGATCACAAGCCTCTACAATTCATACAGACACAGGGGAAATTGCAGAACAACCACCATAAGAAGTGGTCCACCTACCTATAGAAGTTCCATCTCAACATCAAGTATAAGACAAGTATCTCCAATCGTGTTGATCACTGCCTCAATTGGCCTCCTATGGTTGTACTCACCACTGTGCTCCATTCCTGTGGACATGAAGCATTTGAGTGGCCCCAACTTTATTAGCAAGATCCAGACTTCGCCACCACCTATCAACTCTTGTGTACAAGCACAACTGTAATTGATTTTCACATGCAGGACTTACTCTTATACCACCTGCACCATATCTATATTCCTATAAGCGAGCGTGCAAAGTTGATTTGGGAATCCCACTATAGTCGGGTGGTAGGACATTTTGGCATAGAGAAACTTTTGGCCGTTCTTTAGAAACATTTTTATTGGCCAAAACTTCGACAGGACGTTAGCAAGTATATCATATTGTGCACTGTCTGTGCCATTGCTAAGCCAAACATCAATAATGAAGGCTTATACACTCTTCTTCCTATTCTCGAGAAGCCTTGGGAATCCATATCAATGGATTACATGTATGGTTTTCCATCCACCAAGCATGGAAATGACTATGTGTTTGTGGTCGTTGATCGGTTTTCGAAGATGGCCATCCTCACAGCCTGTAAAAAGAATTTCATAGTGAAATATACTGCCAAGCTCTTCTTCAAACGGGTGTGGGTCCACTTTGGGATACCACAAACCATCATCTCCGACTGAGACAATGAGTTCATCAATAGCTTTTCGTCAATTCTCTGGTCTCTGTTGGATACCAAGCTCACAAAATCCACTGATTTCCATCCCCAAACTGATGGCCAAATAGAGGTCATCAATCAGATGAATATGCACATCCTGCGCATGTACAATTCTAGGCATCAACATACATGGGATGAGAGTCTCCCATATGTCCAACATAGTTACAACGGGGCTCTACATAGTTCCATTGGCCATAGCCCATTTCAGGTGGGTCTGGGATTCAAACCCTTGGGACCCATTGATGTTGCACTTTCTCTTGCCACCGCACAGAAAAAATCTTCCCCTGATCAATCTACGATAGACAAAGCCACAAAATTCATTGAGCAGATTCAACACATCTACCAATAGGTCCAGGATATTTTTCATAAATCCAATGCTAAGTACAAGAAGTGCCATGATGAACACAGGGTATCACACCAGTTTCAGGTTGGCGACAGAGTCTGGTTACATTTGTAGACGGAGCGTATCACCGGGTTCCATCAGAATCTTCTCCCACTTTGTTATGGGCCTTAGACTATCACCAAGGTTGTGGGTAGAAATGCTTTTGAGCTCAACAGTCCACCCTTCCTTGGTTTGCATCGAGTATTCAATGTGGACCTCCTTCAACCATATTTTCCACTGTTATTGGAGACCTCTGAGATTTCTGAATAACTGACACCAACAGAGATCAAACCTGACTGCATGGAACATGCATCCACTGACCAGATAGTGGACACACAAGTCAAGGGCACTCGCAAACATCGGATCCAACTTTATCAGGTTGTTAAAACAGGGCAACTCCTACACCAAGGCAAGTGGCTCACCCAAGGCCAAGTCCAATAGAAGTTTCTTCACCTTATGAGGGAACTCAACGCAATGGAGACCATTGCTTCCTAAGGGGGTAGGATTGATCCAGGTGGATATTGGTGGCCACCCACTTATTCCAGCTAGCTTCTCATGTCCATTTTTTTTCAACACATTCTTCTGTACTGCTTTGTAATTGCGGGTTCTACACTACTGTGGTTGTCTGAAGCCCCACACATCCTCCAGGTAGATATGGGTGGCCTCTTGCCTAATCCAACTGGCTTATTTTGTATGTTTTCATGTCAGGACATCTTGTTGTACTTCTAGGGATGTTTTGGGGCCCTAAACGTTGTTTTTTTGGCTCGACACAGTCAATATGTAGATGGAGTCAAAGTTTGACAACGAAATGTGTAGTTCTATGAAATACCTTTCTAACGGCCTATCACATGCTTAAAATGGAGGTCGTATGAAAAATTTACGAACCTAGGAAGTTGAGGTACCAAATTACACCAACTTACCCATAGGGCCCACATGACTTTTGGCGTTTCACCTTCTAGGGTTAGGTTTTTGGATGTCTAGGGTTTTGGCATTCATGAGTAATATAAAAAAGTCCTTTGGATCCTCATTGTAATCTATTCTTCTCAGACGACTGCACGTAGCAGCCACATCTCTTCTCAGAGATAGCTACCACCATTCGAGCAAGTGTTTCATTTCTGCAGTTTTACAGTTTCAACCTATTTCATTATTTAATATAAGATATTGTTCACTGGATATTTGTGTTATGCTTCAGATCTCTATGTTTATTGTATTCAGTCTTTTAATCAGTTCGTTTCGCTCCTAAATCCGTATCATTACCTTACCAATCATTAAGTCTCATTGTCACCTTTATTTGTATTATTCATTTAGGATAATGGTGAGTTATCCTCAAATGATAACTAAGTGAATTAGTTAATATTTTGTATCCTAGTCACTGTGCAAGGTGTTAGGATCTAGAGAAAATATGAAGTGGCATCACCCATTGTACTATATATTTGTAACTTTGGTGTGAATATAATATGATATGGTTCGATACTTTTACGTCTTATTGTTGTCCCTATATCTTGATGTTTTATTTCTTAACACATATAAATTGACATTTAAATATGTGATGTAGTCATTTTAATATTAATCATAAATGAAAAATGCATACCTTGAGTGGTCCTAATGGTTAAAAATATGTGTTTCCTCCTAAAAGGTCACAAGTTTAAATTCAGAGGGGGGAAGGATATGTATACCTCTGTAAACTTTACCAGTAAAATTGATAAAAGTATTTTAATTTAAAATCATAATAGAAAGAAAAATTGAATAAGTCTTCGGAGTGTTAGAAATAATAGGTGTGCTCACTTAACCATAGACAATATAGCAATATTGTCTCCCAACCATAGGCCAAAGCCACCCTCGAGCACCTTAACCTTGACAGAGGGAATAATTCTGGAAGAAAACCCTAGAACCAAAGGCCAATCAAGGTAGCGTACCACTCTCTAGAGCTAGCGTACCAAGCAAAAAGTCTAAACCATAACCAAGAGAAAGTCCAAGCCTAAACCAAAAATACAAGTTGCAGTAGTTGCATCTACACCTACTCTCCACGCTTGTGCACTTACTAAATTTTTGGAGTGCTCACTCTTAAATTTCTATAGCTGTGAGTTGTGTCTGTCAAATGAGCTCTGGCATCCTGTATTTATATTGCTCCTCCTTAGCTGTCTAGGCCGACTTCTCATTCTGGAGGCTAAAAACTCAATATTAAATATTTCCTTTAGCCAACTTTTCTTCTAGGGTTACATCCAATGCTTTAGGGTTTCTTATTGCTTCCCAAAATATTTTATTCTTGTCAGGGTTACACATGGAGGTTAATACCTCCCACAGCTACCATAATATCAACACTCCCTCCGATCCAGGGAGTTATTGAAAGCAATGATATTGAGCACAAACATACCATTCAACTGGTAGCATCATCATAGACATACATGCTATCTCATGATTATATCATGAGCACCATCATCACTATTAGTATCATATGATAGCATTAACTGCATCATTTCTGGAAACCATACTCCAGCTGAGTAATCAGGCATGATGATGAATAAGTCACTCATTCTAGAGAGTGATACAAAAACCATTCTTCTCATCCAGACATATGTCCTAGAAGAATAACTATTCCAACAGATGTTGGAATCCACACCATGGGCTACAAGGACTATTCTTCTAATCCAGACATATGTCCTAGAAGAATAAATGTTCTGGACCATTTTTCATTTGGAGAATGTATGTCCATCAATACACTAACTATCCATCTAGCTGATTATTATTTTCAACACTATTGATAGTCTACATGGAAATCAAAAGAATGTCATTCAATGGAACACAAATATGTTTATCCATAGTAGTACACAACTACTATCCATAGTTACACAACCACACCAAGTAGCACATGACTACTTAATTAGTGACACATAGTCACAACCAGTGGAACACATCCACCATAATAGCATACATCTAATGTCTAGAGACATGCATTCTCCATAGCAATCATATCATCTGATATCAACCTGCATAAAACAATATCATGATATAAACTGAGTCATATGGGCCATTCTTCCACTCACATATGTGATATCTGGAAGAGCATCTACCCTCATAATGTAAAACATCATCCATGGGCTATTTGGACTATTCTTTTCAAGCATATAAGAATAATTGTCCCTGATTTCTAATCCTAGACCATTCCTCCAGCTCTAGTCATAGTGCAACCTAGAGAAAATGAGTCTGCCCTAGATAATGTATGTCCCTGATTGTTGAACCTCAACCATTCACCTAACTGGGCCATTCCCCCGACACTAATCATAGTGCAACCTGGATAGAATAAGTCTTCCCTAGGGAATGATTTTCCAGACCATTTCCTAATGGAAATGACTGTCATGCACCAACCTACAAAATGAACCATTCTTTGAAACAACTCACAACTTTGAACTTTGAAAGAATGACTTCCCAACGAGGCATACCATTATACTTGACCACTGCTTAGAGTGACTTCCAAGAAGAATGACTTTCCTAGACCATTGCCCCACAATGGCCACAAGGGGGATTTCTCTCTATGGCACATCATCAATCTATCAGACCATTTTCATTACGAAAATGACTGTCTAATCTCGACCATTTTCCAAACTGGAAAATGCCCGTCTGTCAGAAATCTCATACCACTTTCTGAACTAGAAAGGAATTGCTCATCCTGGACCATTTTTCAAACTTGAAAAATGACTTTCCATAAATCAATAACATATCAATGCTCCCTCCCAAGCTGGGAGTAATCTCTTCATTTTTAAAATAAGGAATTTGTCTCCACAAGCCCCAACTTATTTCTTAAGTATGCAAACTTTTCATCTTGGACATAGGCTTTACCAAAACATATGTTATCTTCTCATTAGTGGAGATATATTGGAGAACCACTTCTCTTTTCTGGACTTCATTATGGAGAATATAATGCTTGATCTCAATGTACTTCGTGTTAATGTTTATGCCATTATTATAGTTCTTTGCATTTCATTAGATAAGAGCATAATAAGAAAAAAATCATTGAGAAATACACATTCACAAGAGACACAACATTTATCTTGGGAAACCCTCTAGGGGAAGAAAACCCAGCAAAAATTTCCTTATCATAAATAGCTTATACAATGTTCAAGAGATAACTCAAACCAATACAGAAAGTCCTTCCCAAGAGATGCGCCAC
>SNQJ01S0092444.1:0-20113 GCA_010110895.2 Picea sitchensis
TATATAGGAGACTAGGAGGTATAATTACAACTAATGGCCTAAATCCGACATAAATAAAATAACATTACTAATATAATATGCCCCAATTAAGGGGTAATGAGCCAATATTAGGGCTTAACATGAGAGCATGGTGGTACTCCAGTCAAACATAGTGGGCCTCGAAAACTCAACACCATGTTTCATTTGAGACCGTGAATCTAAATGTAAATATTTTGACCCCATGATGCGAACTATGGTGTATAATATCACCTTAAGGCTCGGGTTTGTTGTTGGGCGCAGGACTATTTTGAGGAGATGCCATCTTTGGGGGGAAAACCCAGAATTATAAAGAGACAATTGGAAGGAAAAGCAACATGAAGGATGAAAGCATGCAAGCCACGCATGCAGGAAAGCTTAACCATGTTAGGGTTAGGGTTTTTGTAAGAGAATGTAATAGTTGTTGAGATGAGAATTAGTATATATAAGTACCTAGGAGGTCTAGGTAGGGGGGTGCTAATTTTTGTAATGTTCGATGAAGGAAACTACTTTAATACCTGATACCAATTTTGTAATTTGTTGAGTTGTAGGAGAGTCAAGCAACTAGATCTCGAGGGTTAGATCAAAGGTTGAGAATCCTAGTGTGATCTAGTTAGCCTCACAGGGATCGTGGAACTTGTTTGTGATTGTATGATCAGAAACTGTAGTGCGCATGACGCAATATATTATAGAACCATAATAAAAGATCCTAAGAGCCAGATTGTGGACGTATCCCAGGAGGGGGTGAACCATGGTAATATATGTGTTATATGATGTGATCAATTGCATGTTTCCTTTCTGTAAGTAGTTAGAATATGAATGCATGAATGGATAATTCTGTGAGATCTGTTATATGTTAGATCTTTTAGAATGCATACATAGACTTAACATGTGAATGAATAGAAAGAATAATAGAAAGAAAAACTAGATCAAGGCTTAAGAAGATGAATTGCAATCCCAGATCCCCACTCTTTCCTAGAAGGCAAGCATCTGAGCATTGCAATCACCCATAGAACTATCTCAGGTGAGACTATGTAGTGCACTCTGTGAGCTGTGTTGTCTTCTAGTTTACCAGGAGGGCCAATAGTTTTAGAGGGCTTTGTTGGAAGTTGTTCAGATATGAAACTAGTTCAGCCTAAGAAGTAGGAAGAGATACTAGTAACCAACAAATGGTTCCATTGCCGGCTATAACTGCATGGGATTGAGTGAGTGTGATCCATGAAAGAATCATGAAAAGAATGAAGGTATAAAAAGGAATTTTCAAACCATGGAATCCAACGAAGGTGGATATTGAAAGCTGGTTGAAAAAAAAGGAGCTTGAGTTTGTGCAAAAGGATAACATAAACCCTAAGTTAACACCATGCAAATATCTAGACAAGTACGTGTTTAGCGACTTGCATGAGGTATTTTTTTGTGATTTCCCGCATGTGTTTTAGGAGTGGATATTGAGGTTGAAATACAACCACCCTAAAAATCTAATTAGATAGATCGAGTGGAATCCTGTGGAGATCGCGCAATTACAACAAGTTAATAACAAATTCACGTGCGTAGTAGATTTCTGGCTAGACAGTATTGTTGGAGGGTTTATCATAGAATTTGCAGTAGATACTATGGAACTGAGTATGGATTCTTACAACACAACAGATAAAAAATTACTAAAAGGACCTATAGGTAGGTATATCATATCGATATATACTTCAATCAATATCTTACTATATAACAAGGGTGTGATGACTATGGAAGAAGAAAACTAAACTTCCCTGCGTGCATGGGGGAAGGGGGAAGCACTGACAAGAGCTGGAGAAATGGAGGAAGAGATGGATAAAGGAAAGAAGGAGGAGGCCTTGGACCCAATAATTATGGAGGAAGATCAAATCAAGAAAATCATGGCAACAACTGGAAAAAAGTGCAATGGAGTACCCTACCAATATAAGATGAATAATAAGAAGAGAGCCATAGCAGAGAGAGAGGGCTTGGCAAGTGATGAAGAAGAGGTAGAGGATATCTGGGCTATGGAGCAGATTGAGGAAATATTGCATGCAACATATGAAAGGAATACAAGAAGTCCAAGGGTAGGAACAAAAGGAATAAATCCTATCCATGTCAATGTCAGTGTGGAACCCATAAACCCATGTGAAACTAATACACCAGAAAGAACAAAATCATTTAGACAACCAAATTGTAGTGGAAGGGAGACAACAAGAAGCACACCCAATCAAGGATAAATGACTGGAGGAGTCAATTCAAGAAGTAGTAGTCAATTATCTACACCACGTGGAGGTCATAGTTCATCACCATTGAAAATGGAAGGACACAATCCCACCATCAGGTTACCCAAATCCAGGGGAGAAGCATGAGAGGATCCTAAAAAGAACTTGTTTATCTATAAAAATATTTGGGAAGAACAACAAATCATAGATGAGGATACAAAACTTGTGCAGATAGCTATCATGCTAAGAGACCATGCACTAGATTGGTACATGAGATTAGTTGTAAACAATCCACCATGAATAACAAGGATGATTACAGATGTCAAGAAGCTACTGATAAATGAATTTCAGAAGCCTAGCTCAGAGGATCAGTGTATGAATGAGATGATTTAAATCATGAAGAAACCAGGTGAGTCTATTTTGGATATTGATTAGAGGTTTAAATGTCTTAAAGGTAAGATGAAGTATGTCATGATTGATATGCAACATAGACATTTCTTTGTGAACTCATTATTACCACATCTAAAATACCCTTTGAGGCAGCATAAGTTTCAAACTCGGGAAAAGGCTCTATAGGCATCCCTACAACTGGAAGAGAACTAGTATCAAAAGACAAATCCATCAATAGAGGATTTGAAGGAGGATATGAATAATATCACATTTCAACTAAACCATAATAAGAGAAAAGAGAAGTATTTTGGTGTACCACATGCAGGACATAAGGACATCACAAGACTGAGTTCCCAACTTTCACGCAATACATGGAAACAAGGATACCAAACCATTTTCTAACAGGAGGACCATGGTGCAAGATATGTAAAACACATGGACATGACCCGTATCATTTTCCCATGATTCAAAATTATCAGACAGTACCCAAGGGTTCATATTGCAACTTTTGAAAATCAGTGGGTCATGATGACAAAGATTGTAAGACAATGGACTTGATGTGAGAAAGAATGTCAGACACCTATAAGGTGTAGGAATAAATGATGACAAAGAAAGATACACCTCAGTTTAACTAGGTACTGCATCCATACAAAACTGTGCAGCAACAGTACAACACTGCACAACCTCAGTATAATAATGTGAAACCACAGTATAACCTCACACAGTATAATCTGGTGCCTCATTACAATGTACCACGAGCAGATCGAGGAGGATACATAGGTGGAGGATGAGGTAGAGGAGGATTTGGAAGAGGTATAGATCTAGTAGTTTTCAAAAACTTCCAAAAACCATGAAACTATGCAAGGGAATGTCCACTTCCACCTGCGACATGCATGTATTGTCATGGAGCAGACCATGATATGGAGGACTATCCAACATTATTGGGAAAAATTAAAGAAAAGAGAAATCAGAACAATCAGAATGTTCAGTGGATTTATGCATAGGTGAGGCATGATGGAAGAAATATCAACATATTTACACTTGGAGGAGCTAAGACGGGAGTTGACACAGTACGACAGGATCCAACACAACACCAATGGGTGAAGAAGAATATTGAACCACAGAAACGGTTTGATGTGGGGAAAGAAAAAGAAATATTCAAGGAGGCAAGACATGAGTTCCTCAAGCAAGATGTTACATCTACATCAACCGCACAACATAGTCAAAACGTACCAATGTATGAAATGCCCTCCTCAATGGACCACACCAATCAAACACAACTTTTAGAGAAAGTAAGTACCATAAAGACTTTTCTGCAATCCTGTGTTAAGCTACTGAATGACCAATCATCTGTTAAAATTTTGAAAAATATGTTAGAAAAATGTAACATAGAAGTAGAGGGGAATTTAGAACAAAAAACAGGCAATCACCTCCATACAAGAAGGAGGACAAGCAGGGAATTCAGACTGAATGGCAACATTGGAGATTTCAACATGGGGGATATTGTACTGGATTTAGGCTCCAAAATAAATGTATTACCCAAGAAGACATGGAAATGTATGGGAGAACCCACATTAGGCTATTCACATGTCTAGTTGAATTTAGAAAACCAGCATATATTTCTACCAATCAGAAGGCTTAAGGGTGTGGCAGTAGATCTGGATGGAGTGTGCACTAAGGCAGACTTTGAAGTAATAGAAATAGTGGATGGCACAACACCTTATCCAACATTTCTTGGGTTGTATTGGGAATTTGATAACCAGGCCATAATCAAATTGAAGACAAGGAATATGACATTCAAATCAGGATAATACAGAGTCATTGCGCCACTACACCCATCATAAGGAGAAATCTTTGTAGAGCCCACTTTCTTAGATCTAGAGAAAATCAACCAGTTATACAAATCGTTGTGTGCGAAGAAGATTATGTAAATCCAATTACAAATGGGGTACTCAATTGGAGAAGCATCACATCATGTGCTTCTAACTCAGATACAGGCTTGGAAAATTGGTAGCAACGATTACATGAAGTCACCACAAGAATGTGCGCAAGAATAAACTGCATAGTAAGATGGGTGGGTACCGAGATAAGAGAACTTCCCAGTTTATATGGAATCAAGGATTTAGAAGAATTATTAACAATATAGGAAGATGAGGTGTTAGAGAATCAAAGGCTCTTAGCCCTGGACATGGAACTCAAGGAAACACCTGCAAGATGGTGGGGTGTGCACAGATAAACAGTTAAATATTGGTACCAATGTAAGTGACTATTGCGCATTAGATTCGACGCAGAGCAGGGGAGCACTAAGATGCAAAGATATAATGGACAGGGGACACCAGTAGAAAATTCGGAGAGATGCATAAAACTATGGAGGATTACACCATCAGAGGAATGGCCTCACCACTTCATCCATACATTATAAGGAGTTCCATAAAAATTGGTATGTAGACCAGGAACTGCACAGAAGCACTACGGAATGGACAACATTACAACAAAATTTTATAGTAACCTTCTCATTCAAACATGAGAACCCCAACATTGATTTATCACTCAAAAAAATTAGATGGCTGCTACTTATTGATGAACCAGAGGTGGAAATCATGACATAATATCAACAATAGAATAGGAAAACAATCAAAGAACTATTGTCATGATATCATGTGGAGGAACAAGCACTAGAGGAATATGACCTGCACAACATTCATATTACAGAAGTTGAATGTGAAAGAGAGGTGGAAGGTCCATCTTTGGAATCATAAGTATTCATTGCATATATCAAAGTGAAGAAAGTTAATATTGGGACAATAGATAAACCTAAAATGACAAGTATTGGAGACTATTGGGATGAACAAACAATGGAAAGAATAACATAGTTAATGTGTGAGTACAATGAACTATTCCCAATAACATTTACAGAGATGAAAGGAATAGCAAGAGAGCTAGGAGAGATGAATATACCTCTCAAACCCGATGCTAGATCTGTCAAATAGAGACCTTATAGACTAAATCCAATATATAAGCAGAAAGTGAAATCCAAAATTGCTAGAATGTTAGAAGATGGAATTATAGAACCAATGGAAGAATCTGAATGGATAATCCCTATGGTGGTACAAGAAAAGAAACAAGGGGGGATAAGGATTTATGTATACTTGAGAAAACTAAACGTTGTTGATGGGTATTCTATATGCACCAATTCCCTCAATTAAATTGTCAACCTGGGGTAAGTAAACTTAGAGTTGTGGCATTGTATGAGCCAAGGCAGAAAAGATAATGGAAGTATTATATAACTAAGGAGATGGTCTACCTAAAGATCAATACTCTATCAATATACTTTCTAAAGAGATGATTATTTTTCAATTTTCATCATTTAACATATTCTATTAATAATCTTGAACTATTTACCCTAAGCAGCTTCAAACAATGGATTGATGGATTATTTCTAAAAGAGAAAATAACAACCTATTTTAAACTAGTTAATCTATTCAACCTTTTTAAGTAAGCAACAACAAGTAAATTACTTCTAAGTTATTTGATCTATCTATCATTAAGCAAATAAGCAAGTAGACAACTAACCTATCAAGACTATTTTGACAAGTGAACTCTATTCTTAAAAAGAACNTTTACAGAGATGAAAGGAATAGCAAGAGAGCTAGGAGAGATGAATATACCTCTCAAACCCGATGCTAGATCTGTCAAATAGAGACCTTATAGACTAAATCCAATATATAAGCAGAAAGTGAAATCCAAAATTGCTAGAATGTTAGAAGATGGAATTATAGAACCAATGGAAGAATCTGAATGGATAATCCCTATGGTGGTACAAGAAAAGAAACAAGGGGGGATAAGGATTTATGTATACTTGAGAAAACTAAACGTTGTTGATGGGTATTCTATATGCACCAATTCCCTCAATTAAATTGTCAACCTGGGGTAAGTAAACTTAGAGTTGTGGCATTGTATGAGCCAAGGCAGAAAAGATAATGGAAGTATTATATAACTAAGGAGATGGTCTACCTAAAGATCAATACTCTATCAATATACTTTCTAAAGAGATGATTATTTTTCAATTTTCATCATTTAACATATTCTATTAATAATCTTGAACTATTTACCCTAAGCAGCTTCAAACAATGGATTGATGGATTATTTCTAAAAGAGAAAATAACAACCTATTTTAAACTAGTTAATCTATTCAACCTTTTTAAGTAAGCAACAACAAGTAAATTACTTCTAAGTTATTTGATCTATCTATCATTAAGCAAATAAGCAAGTAGACAACTAACCTATCAAGACTATTTTGACAAGTGAACTCTATTCTTAAAAAGAACCCATAACTATTTCTATTTTGCGAAGAATAAATTTTAATCTATTTAATCAAAAGTAAAAGTATTATGACTGTATTCAAATTTTAATTGATCAAAACTATTTCTAACTTGCAGTGATAGGAAAGAGAGTATTCAAAGATGATGATTATGTCTTCAGTGTCGAATAACATCATGATGGCATTTGACTATTAGTGATAGTTCAAGATGAATTAATTCAATGTTGACTTCTACAGAGAAATGGAAAGTGTGAATAAGGAAATCTAAAGAAATCTTTGCCATCATAGAAGAAACACTAAGTATCTTGGAAATCTATGTGATCTCTAAACTTCATGCATCAATCATCAACGATTAAAAAAACACTCTTATACTACTTCAAGAAAACCTATAAACTCATGAACTCATGATGAAAAATCCTAATTCAAAATCACTATATACAAACTTCTAATTCTCGATCAATATCAACTAAAAATTATAATTCAAATCCATAACTGAGATAGTCAAATCCATAACTGAGATTTCATTATCTAAACTGAACTAACCCTGTCATTAAAAATCATATTTCAAAATTAACTAGAATGCTCTTAGAAAAAATAATCCCAAAATCTATTTCTATCCTATCATACTAAGGAAAAATTAATAAGCAAAATGGATCTATGAATACTAATTGAAATGGTAATTAAATCCATCTCAATTAAAACTATCAAAAATTGAAACAATTAATCCATCAAAGCTTGCAAACAATTTTAAACTAATACTTTGTTCACACTAATACTCTGTCTAAGTTAATACTCTGTTTTAGTTACCAAAACCAAAGTAAATAATTAAGAATTCAATACAACTATCTAAATTAACGTCCTGCAGGATGATTAATAGCTATGAAAGAAAAGACACAATATTATAATTAACTAGCTCCTACAAGCAATATGCAATTAAGGAAAAACAAATTAGATTAACAAATTATAATTGACGTATACAACAATTGAAACTGAGAAATACATGCAGTAAAGAAACAATTATGAATTATAACTAAAAAAATAAATAAACACACAATATCTACTGATATACACAGTCACCCAGACCATTGGTGGGGCCCCCAGCATGTCGTGGCTACACTCCAACAAGAAAACACAGGCTTAACTCAACGCAATTCTGTCATTAATCATAAAAATGAAGTCTGGAATAAATTTGTAGAGAATATCTGTATTACACAATAAAATTCTTCTAAAAAAACATTTCGTTGGTTGTGCCACTAATAGTGGTATTTATAAATAATTTACAACTTGAGAGGTCGACCACTGGAAGGGCCGACCTCCTCTAAAAATAACAAACTCATTAAATGAGCTTCTAACAGTGACATCTTCTAGAAATTTCATGATCCACTCAATGATCACTACAACCGCCCAATATGAGGTGTGTCGAGCTATGTAGCTAGAGGCCACGAGGGGGCACAAAACCTCGATTGTCGATTCATCCACCACAAGTCGCCAATGTACCAACCGATGGCTCCAGTGCGCTCTGAGTGTTGGATCGCGTGCCAGATGGAGTTTCGGATCGCGTGTTGGATGGAGTGTTGAACGGATCGCATGTCGGATGGAGTGTTGAATGGAGTGTCAAAAAAGGTACCAGATGGAGGATCGGACTGCAATTTTTCCCTGCTGCACACAAACCATGCAATTGATCTTTATAAACATCGAACTGAACTGAATTGATCTCAAAATCATTACAAAAATACCAATTACACATACCTGATGTGAATCCATGATGAATTGATATATAAACCTTTGAAACTCCTTCAAAGTGGATAATATGAAGCATAGCATATGTAATATCGATGCAAAAAGGATTTGATCATCGCAATAAAATAGTCAAAATACGAACCCAACAGATGCATGCCTACATGATCCTTTTCCTACCCCTTTCGGAGATGTGGTACTAGAGAATGTAGGAGGCTAGGAAGCATATTCATTTACATATGGATTCTTAGGTTACCAACAAATCAAAATAGCTGCAGAAGACAGGTACATGACTACCTTTGCTATAGAATGGGGATCCTACTAGTACACAGTCATGCCTTTTGGACTGAAGAATGCACCGGCTATATTTTCAAGGGTAGTAATAGTTGTGTTTAAGGAGTTCATAAACCATTTTTTAGAAGTATATATGGATGATTGGAATGTATACAGTCTACTAAAAGATCATGTGGAAGTATTAAGGATGATGTTGGAGAGATGCAGGCAGTGTCAGATATCATTGAATATCAAGAAGTGCATCTTTGGAACACCTTTTGGAATATTATTGGGACACATAGTATGCAAACAAGGCTTGCTATTAGATACTACCAAGATTGCAGTGATTGTTAATTTACCACCACCAAAGTCATTTTCCAGTTGAGAGAAACATTAGGACTTACATGCTACTACATAAAATTCATAAAAGGGTATGCGCAGATCACTGCACCAATGGAAAAATTGTTAAATAAGGATACTAAATTCCAATGGAATGAGGATTTCCAACAAGGGTTGGACACCCTAAAAATAAATATGGTCACAACACATATTTTAGTATTTCCAAATTGGGAGAAGACTTTCCATGTGAGTGTAGATGCATCAGCTATAACACTTGGATAAATTATGGCACAATCAGGAGCAGAGGATTTGGACCATCCTATAGCATTTTCAAGAAGAAAATTGTATGAATCAGAGAAGAACTACAATACTAAAGAAAGAGAATTCCTAGCTATGGTATATGCACTTCAAAAATTTAGACATTACTTACTGGGAAAACACTTTAAGAAGTTCACAGATCATTCATCCCTAAAATACCTAGTCAACAAGCCAATGTTGGGGGGAGGATCTGTGAATAGCTATTTTTATTTCAGGAATTTGACTTTGAAATGATAATCAAACCAGGGAAGATGGATGTAGGACCTGATCACCTATCAATGGTAACTAATAGAGAAGAACCTACCAACTTGGAAGACAACTTCCCTAATGCCCAGTTATTTTCAGTCCAAATAGTTGATGAATATTTTGTGGATATTATTGAATACTTGAGTTTAGGGAGTGTGCCACAAGAGTTTAATACTGCACAGAGGAAAAATATGGTAGTCAGAGCTGCATACTATCAACTAATTGTAGGACACTTATACAAAATGGGTGCAAAAACTATTTTGAGGAGATGTGCATTAGAACATGAAAGGCCTAGGATTTTGGCGGAAGCTCGTGAGGGAATAACTGGAGGACATTATGCAGGCAAAGACACCGTACAGAAGGTATTGCATGCAGGAATATGGTGACCAAAAATTCACATATATGCTAAGGAATATTTCCAAAGATGTGATGTCTTTCAAAGGGTTGGTAAACCTAATAGAAGGGATGAGATTCCCTTAAGACCACAAGTAACTTTTCAAGTATTCAACAAATGGGAAATAGACTTTGTAGGACAAATTAATCCACCAGAAAAAATATCAGGAGTGAGATATATCATTACTGCTTGTAGGACAAATCCACTGTGAAAAAATATCGAGGAGATATATCATTACCTAACAAAATACTTAACAAGATGGCAGCTAACACTACCAACATTGCAGCTGTAGAGACAACATCACACTTCTTGTTTGAACAAGTGATCACTAGATTTGATTGTCCAAGAATATTGATGAGTGACCAAGGCACTCACTTTATAAACAATACTATCAAGGCTATGACTGAGGAGTTTGAAGTATATCATCATAATAGTACACCATACCATCCCTAAGAAAATGGAATAGTAAGAGATTTCAATAAAATCCTGGAGAATGCTTTGACCAAGATTTGTAATGTCAACAGAGATGATTGGGACTTGAAAATACTAGCAATACTATGGGATTACAGGACTACATGCAATAATCTCACAAGACAGACACCATTCAGGTTGGTGTATGGGAAAGAAGTAGTGGTGCCACTGGAATTTTTGGTACCTAGCCTACATGTAGCATCAATCACCAACATGACATAAAGGGGTGCAGTGAAGGAGAGATTGAATCAACAAATGGAGATGGAAGAGGATAGGATTCTAGCAGGATTTCACCAAGAGGTACAGAAAGAAAGAGACAAAGCGTGGCATGACATATATATCAAGAGGAAGAGTTTCAAGGGAGATATAATATTTTTGTATGACAATAAATATCTTTAGCATCTAGGTAAATTCAGAATGCATTGGTTGGGGCCATATGAAGTGAAGACTGTCATAGATGAGGGATCTATACAACTGAAATATTTGCAAGGCAAAGAACTGAAAGGAATGATCAATGGGATTCGATTGAAACTGTACAAGGAAAATCGATCTCCTAGCACTTAAAATTGACTGTGCAATAAGAAGACATGTACATAGTGAAAAAAAGGTGGAAAATAAATAGAAAAGATAGAAAATACAAAAATATTGGAAAATACAATGCGCAATAGAAATGGACTAAACACGACAAAAATAAAATGTATGTGCGCAACATATGGCTGACACACTGTGCACTAAGGAAAAATTACAACAAAGGTACACCACGCACTCGAAAATCTCAGTGTGCTGGAAAAGGGACCAATGGTCATAAAAAACATAAATATGAAAAATGATGGTTATGGTAAAAAGGCACCAAATGGCGGTAATTATGAAATTAAATGAAACGTACTCATAAAGAGCCATTACATTGATAACATCCATGGAATATTCTTCAAGAAGCTTCATGACATTTCCTATATAAAGGGGAAATGTGAGTAACATAAGACTCATTGTAAAATTGTGAAATTATAGAAAGCTAGAGCATGCAGAGCAGAAGCAAATTAACGAAGGATATAGGGTGAACCAGTTGGGACCTATTCGAAAAAAAATAACCAATACCCATGATGGCACCACCAAATATGGGTGCATCGAGCCAAGTAGGGAGGAAAACCAAAAGCAACATTAGAGTACCACATGAAACAGTGGAAGCTAAACACGAAACCATACAGACTGTGGAATTCATCGACGTGGATGCAATTCCTTCACCATATGAAGAACTAGTAAACCCTACACCAGTGGTGGAATAGATACAATCTCCAATGGCATCGGCCATGGAATTCGACCCACACAATAGTGCACAGGTTCACACTGCAGATGACGTAGGAAACCCACAAAAAAATTTGATGACCAAGGGAGCCCAACAAACAAATGGTGAAGCCATGGCACGCATGGAGGCTATAGTGCCCAAACCAACTAGAGCAAAATCTGCACAACAACAAGAGGGTATGGTGGAAGACATCACTAGTCAACCAGACTCTAACGTGGAAAGGAGACATATGGAGGTGGGGGCCTCAAGCCAACAACCAAGAAGAAATGGAAAATATCCCATGGCACAGTCCCCGTGCAGACAACGTGATGTAGCTATCATACTTTTGTGCATTCCATAAGGAGTGAAAACCACTCTAACACTCCTAGGATGCATGGAGAAATTGAAATATTCATACCACGATGTGGTCGACGCTGGAAAATTTCTCAAGTTTACACAACAGGTGTACCTAGACATCATAGGGATAGACCCCTAAGAGGCCAATCATACATACAAAAGGCTTATTAAATAAGGAAAAAGCACACAAAAAACTCCCAAAATATACGTTCACCGAGGATGATGCAGACCTCATGGCAGAAAGGGTGCAGGACCGCACAACTAAAGACTTTGAAGAAGCCCAACACTAAAGGGGAAAAATACAAGATGACTTGATAGGAATAAAGCAAGTCCTCGATTAGATCAAGACAGTGGAGAGGCCTGAAAGGAGAACATAATTATTCCCCAAAGTAGCAACGTCAACAACAGAATAAATGACAAGGACTACGCCGAACAAGGAGGATACAGTTCAGACTATCACCCAGGTGAGTCCAATTTTTAGATTTACAACTGATGTGCTGCAAATGGATGAAACTGCGGCACAGACTCCATTGAAATATTTGGCGCAGGTAGAGATGGTATTAGAAATAATAGATACCAATGCATTGTACATAATCCAAGCCAGTGTCTCCCAAGAGGTAAATCACGTGCAAGAATAGACGCAACAGAACTGGAGGAAACAAGAGATGGCAAAGAAGCCTTGTAGTTGGTGATTGAACAGATCAAGTTCAAAACCAGGGAAGAAAAGGAACATGTAGACAAAATTGAATAGGGGGTGACAGCAGTCTACAACCATTTCCCTGACAACACCCAGACCGAGAACACAATCACAGAGGAGAAACTCAAACTTATTAACCAAACCATCAAACATTATAGGGAATAGATTGAGGAAATAAAGGAAAAATAAACCCCTACAACTCCTCCTAAGGTAAGGGATAAGAGGAAACAAGAATATGTACTCCAAATAGCATCAATGAAGGAACAATTCAATGTAACAACAAGACTGTTTGATAGAGCGGTGCAGTTCTGGAAAATGTTTGATGAGGATGAGCAAGTCCAAAAATGGGACCAAGAAGAGGGAAGGATAAGTACAACCATGGAAGAGATCAAGAACAAAAATAAAACAATGAGCATCATAGAGTGCATGAAAGGTAATAAAGACTTAAATAAGCTACAGGCAGATCTAAAATCTGCGCAGAAGCAAAAACAGGAGAGACATGCGGAAATAGAACCCCTCCAGGAGAAAGTAGCACATATAATCGTGCAGTTGGAGGAGGAAAATAAGAACATGGCACAAGAACATATGGAGTGTGTAGTAATGATACAAGAGGAGGTCACAGTGCAAGCACTAGAAGTGCTAACAGAAAAATCCGCATAGGTCCAAACTATAGGAAGGGAACTTGCAGACAAGTTCCACAACCTAGCAAAGGTTATACAGGGAATGCACAATGCCTAGGTGGCTCGAGATGAGCCACATGTCATTATTGGGGGACAATTGGGCACATGCCTATTTTGAGAAGATGTTATTTTTTGGGGGAAAACTCAAAATCAGAAAGGGACAGCTTGAAGGAAAATCATCATGAAGGAGGAAATCAGAAAGGGACAGCTTGAAGGAAAATCATCATGAAGGAGGAAATCATGCAAGGCAGGCATGTAAGAAAACCTAAACATGTTAGGGTTAGGGTTTTTTTAAGAGAATGTAACAGTTGTTGAGATGAGAATTAGTATATATAAGTACCTAGGAGGTCTAGGTAGGGGGCTGCTAAGTTTTTTAATGTTCGATGAAGGAAACTACTGTAAGATATAATACCAATTTTTTAAGCTATTGATATGTAGGAGAGTCAAGCAACTAGAACCTAAGGGTTAGATCACAGGCTGAGGATCCTGGTGCATTCTAGTCGGCCTCACAGGTATCATGGAACTTGTTTGTGATTGTATGATCAAAAAATATAGTGTGTACGATGCCATATATTACAGAACCATAATAAAATATCCTAAGAGAAATATCTTTGTGTACATAGCCCAGGAGGGGGTGAACCACGATAATATTTTTGTTATATGATGTGATTGATTACATGTTTCCCTTCTGTAAGTAGTTATACTATGAATGGATGAATGGATAATTTTGTGAGATTTGTTAGAATGCATGCATAGACTTAACAGGTGAATGAATAGTAATAAGAATATAAATAACAACTAGATCAAGGCTTAAGAAGATTAATTGCAATCCCATATCCCCACTCTTTCCTAGAATTCAAGCATCTAAGCATTGCAGTCACCCATAGAACTATCTTAGGTGAGACTGCGCAGTGCACTCTATGTGTTGTGTTGCCTTTTGGTTTACCAGGAGGGCCAATAGTTTTAGAGGGATTTTTTGGAAGTTGTTCATATCTGAGACTGGGTCAGCCTAAGAAGTAGGAAGAGAGAGTAGTAACCAACATTGGTCATTTGTTTGATTGGCACTTGTGAGCCTATCTTCTCCAAACCATATTCATAGTAATCATTGATGTATTCATGTATGGTTGATCCCCCTCCTCCACGAGTTGTGAATTTGGTAACTTCACCTCTATAATACAAACCAGTGATAAATTGTATTTCCTCAACGATGATGCTTAAGGACTACCCACCAAGCATGAATGATTCTACGTCGGGGTGCCAGTAGTCAATGAGAAGGTTTAGCAATATTTTTTGAGCTCGCATGCCACCAATTTGGAAAAATTAGTACATGCCACATTTTTGGAGAGCCTCTTTGGCATCATCGTCATCAAATACATCCCAATCAAATTCCGCGTGCTCACATTCCCTCCAGTGGATGAACATCCTGCCAAAAATGTAAAGGAAAAGGGAGTTAGTATTTTATTTTTCAAAGTATTTCCAGGAATCCGTGACTCTCTTTGATAATAGGTGTGGATATTCATGCCTTGTGTTTCTACCAAGCACGTACATCCATGCCTCACTTTGAGGAAACCTTTGGACGCGCAGATGCATGAAGAAAACAGGAGGGCTAACCATCAAATTTTCCTAAAAATTTAAAATTGAAAGGATGAAAATGAAAAGAATGGGATGAGAAACTACTTGGTCCAAGCATCTCGTGATTTTTTTGCTCCAAGATCCCATAATATCCAAGCAAATTTTTAAAGGTTTTTCCAATTTTGGGTCAAGTTTAGTTTAATTGGTTAAAATGAAATGGTAAAATGGTAAAAATTGCTTTATTTATACAAATTTTAAACCCACTTTCCATAGTTTTTTATTTTTTCCATTAACTGAACTAATTCCAAGCTATGTTGTAGTGTTGTGGTTTCCATGACAGGTTTATAAATATATATTTTTCTTACTTGTTAGTCCTTTAATCGATTGACTGCGTCTTTTCAAGACTCTAGCAGGTGGTGTTTCCGTGTAATTGACATTTAGAGTAGGTCTCACACATCTCCAATATTTTCATTAATGATCATCATTGCCACTTTAACCCATGGTAGATCCCATTAACTTATGGAATAAGCCTTTCTTTCTACTCAGAATATATTTTTGTTGATGGTAGAGCCTACCTTCCATGGGCACCATAGTTTAAAACCCCTTATGTATTCTGGCGTTCATGCTGCAAGATTTTCGTTAGGCTTGGGAGTCCTATTTAGTCCTGCCATAACATTGCATATGAACTTCACTCTTCTTACTCAATGTTCTTCTGGATATTACCTATGGGACTCCCTCCATTATATCCTGCAGTCTTAGTTAAGCCCTTTTCAGACTCCTTAAAATGAAATATTGTCGAATGATCTTGTCTTATTTCACACTCGTTAAATTAAGTTGAAAGGATGTCTATTCGGTGTAATTTTACCCCCTTTTAAGACCGAATGGACTAATTACGAAAACATAATACTCTAGTCAACATTGACTAGAAGAGTTCTCCTTGGTATTGTTTTACACTTTTTCGAGCTCGAGAAACTAAATTTATAAAAAAAAACACTATTGGAAGCCTACTTACAGGGGCTCCCAAAATGAGTTTGAGTTGTAATTGCATTGCATATCGACTTCTCTCACTTTTAGGCCTAATGTTTTGATGTAGGAGCATCTCCCACGTCAAGCAAGCCAGCACAAATTTTGAAATCACCTTGGGAATTGATGCGCCATCTTAAATGAAACCATTAAGATGAAGCGCACTTGTAAATGTAATCGGACCTTGAGCCATACGCTCTCGTCCTTAGTAGGTAAGAGGCATTTAAAGTAGTTAATGCATATAGATAGGATTTTAATATTAGATTAGACAGTTTTAGAAAGAAAGAGGGAAACGGGATATAGACACCCTCATTGTGCATTTGTATTATTATTGAAGTAGGAAGAGCATAGGAGAGAAGCAGAGAGCTATGGAAGAACACCCATGTACAGAGCTTGAATTAATAGAAGAGGTTGATTCAAATCCATTGTTTTGTGTTTGTTCTCTGTATATGTATGTTGAGTGCTATGCTCATGAGTATTTACTTCCTGTTATGCATTTGCTTTACATGCTATGTATGAATGATTTCTTGTTGAGTGTTTGAAATCTGAGAAAGGAAGTAGGAGAAATGAGTTTCAATTGTTTCTCTATCTGAGCAAGGATTCCTGCAAGGAGTGCAGTTGAAGTCATCCGCAAGGAGTGCATTGAAAGAAGGCTTAGATAGTTTAACTTTTGTCCTCATTCACCAAAAAGTGCATTTGGGAACAGAAGTCGTGCAAGGAGTGCGTAGGCTAAGGAAAGTCTCAGTTGTGAATCTGAGCGAAGCATAGAAGGATTGTTGTTGCAGGAGTGCGCAGAGTCGAAAGTATTCAACACTTGGAAGTTTCTGAGAGTTGTCGCAAGGAGTGTGTGAAAGGAGTCATTTTTAAGAAATTAGAGTTGCAATCAAGCTCAGGAAGGGTAAGGCCTTCAAATCCGTTTAAAGGTAAGCACAGAGTGTTGTGACGTGAAGCGTTTGAACATGAGTCATAAGTTGTGCACAGGAGGACGAGTTCCACGAAGGAGTAATTGGTTCATTTCGCAGGAATCGCTAAGCAGAGATAGATGGTCGGTATTCTCTAAGGAGGAACCGCAAATCTCCGTGGGCCATAGGATCTTGCAGAGGTGCAAGGGAGATACGGCGTCATATTTCCAAAAGGCTAAAAGCCTAGGAGGGGGAGAGTCGTTGATCCAAGTCGGTCAGGGCCGTTGGATCTACACGTACATCATGCATCGAGGTTTCATGGGTTGAAGTCCCATGAATATAGCAACAGGAATCACGAAATCGTGAAACGTGATATCCCGATGAGCTCAAAGTCATCCATCTGTTGGGACAGGTGGTAGGAACCAGGAGTCATCGGTGTATTGGTGGTTCAGAAGTCAAGATTTCGAGACCCTTTGAGTCTTGCAATAGTGAAGGGATCATAGTTGTGGATCTTAGGTAAGAAACGTGTCAGTTGGTTGCTCGATCGGAGATTTGGTCATTGGGGTGTATAGGAGTGAATGGTTTTGATTTTCCATTTGGAGAAGTCTGAGGTTCGATCTAAACCGTCCATCATTTGGGACGCATGTCGGAAGATCTAACAAAGTCGGGGTTCGGCGTATTGGAGATCTTTAGGACAAGATACTCTTGTAGCTTGGAATCGCAAAACGTGATATCCAAACGGGGTAGAGCAGTGTGGGACCACAAGAGTCGGAGTGGAAAATAGGTGGCACAAGTTATCAGGGTTTCGCAGCGAGAAGTGACGAAACATTGACATCAGGATTCACAATCCCGTGAAATCCAAATCCCGATAGAAGTGACGGGAAGTTGAAGGAACAACTTGCACGTGCGTCAGAGTTTCAATGTATCGGGCATCGAGAGTCGGTAAGATGAGCTGCTTGGTATCACGAGTGCCGAAATCGCGATAGGGAAAATTTTGATAGAGGAAAGAGAAGGTTAGTGTTGACTGATAATCGGGTCTCGGGGATTCAAGAGCCCAGTGCTTGACCTTTGACATCACGAAGTCACAAAGTCCGATCTTCCACGTGCGAAAGGAAGATCCAGTGAAGGTTTACTGTGGGTGCAGATTTCTCGATAGGGAAATAGAAGAACATTTGAGTTCTTCGGGCAAGAAGGAAGAAAAGATCCTATGAGCGGACGTGCTAGAAGGGTGAGCCTACACCAAGTGGTATTAGAGCCTGATTCTTGCTTGTACCTTTCAAGCAGGAAGAGGCATAAGAGGAGGAAAGCACTTTGATACACACCAAGTGGTATCAGAGCTTAGAAAAGCGTTTTTTCTTTTTGTAGCAGGGAAAAGGAGAATTCACCATGCCACCGAGAAGAAGAGATAGACAATCACCCTATCCAGAGGAGGAAAGGGAAATGTCCCGAGGAAGGGGTAGGCAAGTGCAGAATCCAGAAGTAGAAAGAGATCTGCATAACTTACACGCTAGAGTTGTGGACATGGAGATAAGACAAAGGTGCACAACTGATGTAGGAGATATCAGTGAGTCCAAAAATGAAGATGATGTTGGACATGGAGAAGAAGAAGTCACAACAGAAGATGCAGCAAATGAGTTCTTACTTAAAGTTGTTGCAAGAATGGGTGCAAAGGTAAAAATGGGCATTCCAGTTTATGAGGGAAATCTGGATGTAGAAGAGCTTCTAGACTAGATTAGAGCTCTAGACACCTATTTTGATTATGAATATATTGAAGAGGACAAGAAAGTTAGGCATGCCATCACGAGATTAAAAGGACATGCAGCCTTGTGGTGGGATGAACTACAAGATGATAGGCGTTGCCAAGGCAAGCAGAAAATTAAGAGCTAGGACAAGATGATTGCAAAGATGAAGGTAAAATTCATTCCCAGGGACTACCAAATTTCTCTGTTCAGGAGAATGCAGAACCTGAGACAGAAGTTGATGTCAGTAAAGGAATATACTGAAGAATTTTACAGGTTGAATATCAGGGCAGGTCATCGCGAAAGCAATGACGAAAAAGTAGCCAAGTATATGAATGACCTGAGATATGAGATTCAGGATGAAATGAGTATGGTGACCATTCGAACGGTAGAAGATGCTTATAAAATGGCTCTGAAAGATGAAGAGAAGCTGAGTTGAAAGTAGAGTCAAAGGGGTCGAGGCAGAAGTCAGCCCAGAGGCAAATCGGTTGCCCAAGAAAAATATCAGAAGCCTAAGGAAGATTGGAAGAAACCTCAAACTCGGACAGAGAGAGGTGGAAGTTCACAGTGAGGGAAATACGTTGAGCAAAGAGAATAACATACTGAGCAGAGAGGAGGATATGATGGTAATAATAAGTTTCCTCGTACCAGAGGTAGAGGAAGAGGAAGAGGTGGAGTAATTACATGCTTCACATGTGGAAAGAATGGACACAAGTCATTCAAGTGTCCAGAGAAAAAGAAGTACAGTGGAGAAACTCACATCGTTGAGGCACAGAGGCGAGATGTTGAGACAGAAGACATTGAAGGCGGAAGATCGTTGATGATGCGAAAAGTTCTTTTGACACCAGAGAAAGAAGTGGAAATTTCAGTCCAAAGGACCAGACTTTTCAGAATAGCTTGCAAGACCAAGGATAGGGTATGCAAGGTCATTGTGGATAGTGGTAGCACAGACAATATCATTTCAACCGAGATGGTAGAGAAGCTGGAGCTAGAGACGAATGATCACCCAAGTCCATATAAAGTTTCGTGGTTACAAAAAGGACATCAGGTAAATGTCACCAAACAATGCTTAGTTGAATTCAATATAGGGGGATATAATGATAAGATATTATGTGATGTCATTCCTATGGATGTTTGTCATCTATTG
>SNQJ01S0092445.1:6615-23619 GCA_010110895.2 Picea sitchensis
AAATTTTCATCAGTTCATGCAAGTTTTCTTAGATAGGTGGGTGATCATGAGAAATGTCTTTCTCATCCTAAAAGAGTATGACCATTTGAAAAGGCAGCTAGGGGAGACAGTACCTCAGTTTTTAGCAAGATTCAATAAGGTATATCATGCAATGCCTGCTGATATAAGGCCTCCACCAGGATCAACTCACTTGCATTACCCATATGCCTTTGATTATGAGATGACATTCCAATTAAGAGAAAGGAACACTGTAACACTTGAAGAAATGCAAAAAGTTGCAGTTGATGTGGAAGCTAACTTGCTGAACAAAAAGGCAAAGCTAGCAACACAAGAAAAGGCCAGAACATAAAAGAAATGGATGACATATTCAGAAGTGAAGATAGATGTCTTGGTTAACACCATGGAAGAGATGATGCAGAAGATTAGCATAAGAGAAAAAATTGATGTTCAAAGACATCATGTTCCATTGATTCCAGAGAAAGAAAATGCCATTGTTCCCAAACATTTTGCAGCTAACCCTTGGTACCATGGTTTGGATAATGATTCTTTCATGTATTCAATTCATGACGTAGTCAAAGATGAAGCTCCATCTCAACTTGCAGAGGAACAACCAGCTGATATGATGTGCATGTTTGATGACATTTCTTACTTGGATAATCTACCCAAGTGTGATTAGTATGATGATCATGAGGCTGAAATAGATGTGGATTTTTCAAAGCAATCAACAACATGTCGTTGGTAAGAAAATGACCAGTTACAACTCATATATGACAATCAACCTTTGCACAACAATCATGACAGTGATGAGGAAAATGTAGAAAATATCAGAGTAAGTGGAAACACTTTGCCCTTATGTTTCTCATCTTTTCAATTTCTGAAAAGAAACTCTAGGCCAGTTGTAAATAGTGAAGACAAAAAATTCTCTGATCAATTAGTTGAAGATGCCATTGTTTATATAAAAACTGATCCAGAAGTGCAACCCTTGAGCCTTTTTGAAGGTCAAACCTTAGATGAAATCATGAAGCCCAAAACAAGTGATGAGCTGATCCATCTTGATTCATTGCCCCTATGCTTTAATTCATTTCAAATTTTGAGGGGGAATCTTGGTCATATTCTAGTTGAAAGTCACAGCGTAAGCCATGAAGTACCAGTAGAGCCAATGTCACCATTATCTAAAGCATTTTATGACAGTACAACTGATGTGTTGGATGACTTGTGTTGTCAAATCCATTTTCCATCATCCAACTATAGGCTGAAAAGATGTTATGATATTGACATGATCAGGCAGTGAACTACAGGGACGTGTTCAGTAGAAGTATCATTTCAGAACCCACCAGAACATTTGCAGCCATATTAGGAAGTGTATGAGGATGCAAATAACATAACTACAACATCAAATCATGAAGTTGAGTTGGTTAAATTTGAATATCCAGTAATAGGTTAAGTTTATCTTGATCCAGTGGCTATTTATATGGAGAAATTTTTCATTGCGGAGCCCCAATCTATCTCTGGCATTGATTTTGTTCTTCAGGATTGTTAAGGTCTCTGTTGTAAAGATCAATCATGTTTTCAGCAATGGCCATTACACTTTGCAGTTTTCAAAGTATGAACAAAAGGTCAAGTTTCCTTTTTTACTGTGCTAACAAGCAGTCCAACAGTCCTCTGGTCTCAACAGCTACTTGATTGGATTCATTGGCATTTTTGTATTATTTGATTTAGCATGATTTTCAGCAGTATAGGGTAGGTAGGAGAGTATGAATAAGCTCAACATTTCGAGCATTTCTTTTTCAACAGTTTCATTTGAAAGATTAACACAAGTACAGGTTGCAAAATAAGTTTTTGGGATCAGCCCAATGAATAAAGCATCGATCTGCACGTTCATAATTCAATGGTTCTTGACACCTCCTGAAAGAGCTGCCATCCCCAGGTGGAGCCTATGTTGGGGTCCTATAATTATAGGTAACTCGATTCTTTGACTGTTGATTTGGCATTGCTTCCGTGACGAAGATTCCTGGCTTGCTGGTCTCTCGGTTGTTTCCTTTTCCCCCTCCATCCATTTCGCCCGATCCTCCATCACCCTGCTGCATCCTTCATCCACCTCCGCGCCACTCACTCCCTTGTCCTTTTGACCCATTGGCTACTTCTCGCTCACCACCCATCCATGAATAAATAAACTTAGGGTAAACAAAAAGAACAATCAATAGGTTAATAATGTTAATAATTAAATTTAGTATAGGTAGATTTATGTTAGACTTGTTAATAATAACTTAATCATTAATTAATGATTAATAATTAAGTTAGTTATTAATAACTAGGTTAGTTTGTTAGAATAAACATTAATAAAAAAGTAAAAACAATATAATAATATTAACAATAAAATATATAAAACAAAAAATAAACTAAAACAAAACAAAACATTAACTAAATTAAAAATAATACAAATAAAGAAAAATACTAATTATCCTAAGTTTGAAAAATAAAATATTTAAATAAAACCAAAAATAAAATAAAAAATAAACAAAACAAACGTAATATAATAATAAAGACATATATTAAATAAATATAAAACACAAATACTAAATAAAACTACATGTAATAAATAAAAAGTTAAAATGTAATAAAACATTAAAAACAAAATAAAAATAAAAATAAAGCAAAAAGGAAAAGGAAAACACGTAAAAAGAAACAAATAATAAAAAATTAAATAAAAAACAAAATAAAAAATAAAATGTCAAATCATTTTCCCCCCACCCGCAACTTAACATTCACACATCTCAAAATTTAATCCATGGACATAAAAAATTCCGGACCCCCCCGTGCTTTTCGAACTTTAACGGAGGGGGGGGGGGTTCGAAATAGTGGTATTGGGAGGGACACTTTTCACCTCCAGGTGATTTCGGACCCCCCCTCCCAATACTACTTACCACCTCAGGGGGGGTCCGGAATACCACTTACCTCTCCAAAACCGCCCTCCCCCATTTTCACAAAACTGCCATTTTTCCAGTTTTGACCAGTCTTCTTCCGATGCGGATTCTGGGAAAATGAAAACTAATTTTTAAAAACCGAGAGAGGTTTTTCTCTGTAACTTGATGAAGAACAAAAACCTCTCTCAATTTTTTCACA
Source organism: Picea sitchensis (assembly GCA_010110895.2). Classification (NCBI taxonomy): domain Eukaryota; kingdom Viridiplantae; phylum Streptophyta; class Pinopsida; order Pinales; family Pinaceae; genus Picea; species Picea sitchensis. Next base: position 9,739 of record SNQJ01S0092445.1, read on the forward strand.
GGTTCCATTATCAGGGAGAATCAAATCCATCTTCGAGACCCTTTCTTTTAGTTTTTCATTTTTCTGTTACAGTCTTGATTTTGCGGGAGCTGTTACGGCGAGTTGGAGGTGAATTTGGAGAAACCAAAGGAGATTTTTTTCCAGAACATGTCCATATACAATAAAATCCTTCATTTTTTCCCCATGTTTTAGCATTGAAGAGAAAAAAATGTTTGTTCAGAGCCCTTTTTTGCATAAATTCGGCCCGTCTTTCATGGTAGACAGTGCAGGATTTTTGGGGATTTGTTGCTATTTTTGGCCAAAGCGGTTGAATCCGACTTCAAAAAAATTGTTGGGGTATCTATCCTATTTGATTTATGTGAGTTTAATGTAAAGGGGTTGATGATTGAGCTCGGGACTCATGCCCCAGAGGGGATACGTTGTAATTTTCTTGATGACTTTCCAGAAATACAAATTGTAGCTGCAAGATTCTTGTGATAGACTCCCTGGTGATGTTTTTCTTTGAGTAACTATTTTATTGCTCTATTAATCCATTTGATTTTTTCCCTGATCCAATCATTTAAAGAAATATTATGAACATAACTTGCTTTTTGCACTTTGTTTCTGGTCTTTTAATGGTCTGGATGTTTTCGTCTGAAGTTGAGCATAGGAATTCTTATCTGCACCTCTGCTTGGCGGATTTTCCCTTATTTTCATCTCCTTCACTTTCATTTAATTCAATTTGATCCAACAGTCTTTCTATCCTGCCCTATGGTGACAATCTTTACATCTGAGATAAATCCATTTTCAGAAAGGTAGACCCCATGGCCCAATGAAAATTCGAGTTTTTGATCTCCCAAACATACCAAATCCATAAACAAACCCATGTTCTACATAACTAGCCTAATATCTATTCAAACAAATCTATATCAAACAGAGAGATCCCTCTCTGAGTCTCGGAGGGCTAGATCCAAGACTCGAAGTGGTTTTGATGTTGCCTCTGTGACTTCCTCCTCAGCCTTGGGAAAATTACAGAGTGATAACATGATACATGAGTAACTAATGAGCCATAGTGGTTGTCTAGATTTATCTGGACACACACCAATAGTTACAAGAGTAAACTGCCACCTAGTCTAGTCTTTCAGGTAGTTACGGGAGTGAACTGTCACCTAGTCGAGTTAACTAGTCAACTAGTCTTCAGTTAACTGACTGAACAAAGAGTAGTAGTTGGTGATGATCCCAATGTTGCATGGTGAAAAAACCAATGCAACATCTAAACTCAACTCAACTAGTCAAACTGAAGTGTCAACTGAAAGAGAATTTTCTCCAGGTGGAATATTCTCCCCTAAAATATAAGAGACTGGATAATGACTAATTATGACTAAAAAACAAGGAAAAACCTTAGGAAAAATAAATCCTGGGTGTGTTTGAAGTAACTCCAACACCTTATAGGGAAAAATAAATCCTAGGTGTGTGTGAAGTAACTCCAACATACCGGTCATATTGCTCGATTCCATAGCAGCTTTACTTTTTGATCTAGTACGCACACCAGTTGAACTTGAAGTCAGCTTTCTTGCTCCACCTCAATCACATTCAATAAATGATATGATTAGCATCAAGCACATACTTTTTAATTAAATATACATGAACACATTATGAATGCATATGGATGCAGGCAATGCAATCATGTAAGAAACTGGACCAATCCTCTCCAGATTTCAAACGCACTCCACACAATATCATTGTCAGCCAACTTTGAACAAATTCCCAACTCTTTAAATTCTCGGGTGGATTTTTTATTTATCTCGCATAGCTTTCTTCCTGTCTTGGACAAACTTTAACTTCTATTTTATTTTCACTGCTTTCTCTTCCATTTCCTCAAGTAAATTTAACCAAATCATTACCTATTTATCTGGGTTGTCCCAGATCATTGGTGTGTTGCACCTTCTACCATAAAGTGACTCAAATGAGATCATCTTTAGAGATGCTTGATACCCATTGTTATATGAAAACTCAACCAATTGTAAATATTTTTCCCACTTCGTCGGTTTTTCCATCACATACATTCTTAGCATATATTTTATCACTTGGTTGACTCTCTTTGTTTTCCCATCTGACTCTGGATGGTAGGATGTGCTAAGGTTCATATTTGTCCCAAATCCTTTAAATAACCCCTTTCAAAAGTTTGATGTGAACTTGGGATCTTTGTTAGACACAATTGTCTTGGGTATACCATGAAGCTTGTAAATTTCCTTCATATAAATATCAACAATGTTAGCTACCTTGTGCATGAGTTTTACTAGAATAAAGTGGGAAAATTTTGTAAGCTTTTCCACCACTACCATTATGGAACCATGTTGCTTGGTAGTTCTAAGAAGCTTTGTGATAAAATCCACTGTTACAACTTCCCATTTCCACTCAGGGATGGGCAATGGTTGTAGCAAACCAACTGGGTGTTTGTGCTCAACCTTTACCTTCTGACATTCCAAACACTTGGCAATAAAATCAACTCCTTCTTTCTTCATACCTGGCCAATAATATTGACTCTTGACAACAACAATTGTCTTTTGGTAGCCTGGGTGTCCAACATAGGGCACATTATGCATTTCTTTTAATATCAGGTTTTTCAATTCTTGAGAGTTTGACGCATAAATTATGCTTCTGTACATGAGGATTTCATCCTTTTTTAACTCAAACTTGTCAATGGTCTGCTGAAAAATACCTTGTTGTACCTTTGTATTTATTTCCACGACGTTTATCTGATTTTGCAGCCTCTAAAATTATGTATTTCAAATATGATTTGTACATGCTAATGGTTTTAACATGCATCTCATGCACTATCCTGCTGAGTGCATCAACCACCATGTTCTTTTACCCTTTATATGATTTATATCAAACTCATACGCTCTGAGGAATTCTAACCACCTGCTTTTCCTGGAATTCAGATTTGGTTGTCCAAACAAATATTTCAGTCCACTGTGGTCTTTCCTCAACTCAATTTTTCTTCCCATGAGTTAGTGCCTCCACATTTTCAAGGCATTCTCTATGGCTTCCAATTCCAAATCATGAGTAGCATAGTGTCTTTCATGCTATTTTAATTTCCTTGATTCGTATCACACCACATGCCCATTCTTACTAAGGACTCCACCAAGCCCTTCCTTGCATGCATCGATGCACACAAGGAAATCTTCATTAGTATAAAAAATTCTCAAAATTGGCGCACTTGTCAACAAACTCTTCAAGTGTTGGAAAATCCTTTTACAATCAGAAGTCCACTCAAATCTCACACCTTTCCTTTGCAAGGACGTGATCATGTGTGCAATATTTGAGAAGCCTTCGATAAACCTTTTATAGCACCCTGAAAGTCCCATGAAATATATCACCTCTGCGACATTCCTTGGTGTTGGTCATCCTTCAATGGATTTTATCTTCTCCGGTCCATTGCTATCCCTTCCTCTGAAATTATATGAACAAAGTAATGAATTTGTCTCTGGTAGAATGAGCACTTTCTCAACTTTTCATACAACTGATGTTCTCTCAATAGTTCCAACACCATCCTCAAGTGTTTTTCATGTTCTTCAAACTTTGAGTAAATAAGTATGTCATCCAAAAATAAAATGACAAACTTATATAAGTATTCTTTAAAAATTCCATTCATTAAACACATGAAGGCAACTAGTGCATTTGACAACCCAAATGGAACTACTGTAAACTCATAATGGCCATACCTCATCTTAAAGGTTGTATTGTTGATGGTTTCCTCTTTAATTCTTACCTAATGATAGCTTGATTTGAGGTCAATCTTAGAGAATATTTTTGCATCTTTTAGTTGGTCAAAGAGATCATGCATCCTTGACAAAGGATACTTGTTCTTCACTATTATCTTATTCAACTGCCTGAAGTCAATGTAAAGTCTCAAAGTCTCATTTTTTTCCTTCACAAATAATACCAGGGCACCCCAAAGTGACACACTTGGGTGTATATACCCCTTCTTCATAATCTCTTCAAGTTTCATTTGCAATTATTTTAGTTATGGTTTACTCATTCTATAAGGAGTCTTGGATAGTGGGGTTGCTCCAGGCATTATATTTAAAGAGAAATAAATATCTCTTTTGGGTGGCAACCCCGATATTTCTCTAAATACATATTCAAACTCCTTTAGGACTGCATAATCTTCAATATTTTACACTTTATCCTTAGGTGCCTCCTCTAAATGCACTGTAAATACTTGATATCCTTTCATGAAGCTTTTCATCAACTATAAGGATGAAACTTCTCTAATATTTACAGCCCTTGGAACACCCTGTATTTTTTTCAAGTTCCCTTCTTCATCCAAGCAAGTAAAAACCTTATTACAACAATCTAGGACAACATGATGCATGTCTAACCAATCCATACCGATTAGACAATCATATGATCCCAAAGATATAATATTTAAGTCTGCTTTTGTGATCAATCCATTCATGTCCATTGGACATGTCTTAACCATCTCATTAATTTTATTTTTTTCTCATGTAACTAACTATATCAACGAAGGTTTCCCAAGCTTTCTTTTTGGGCATTGAAATCTTTCCACCATCTTAGGATCTAGATAAATATGACTAGATCCTGAATCGATTAAAATCGCAATGGGTTGGTTGTTGATCTTACCTTCCACTTCAATCATATGTGACTGAAACTCAACTTGCTTGTTATCCAAGGCTGTGTAGATCCTAGGTACATTTCTGCCCATGTCCTCAACTTTATCAACTTGTTGTACATTGTGAAAAAACCTCACTTTCTCACCTTTTTGAGGTAAATATTTGTACATATAGTCTCTCTCACAACTCCAACACTTCATTAGTTGTTGTCTTGGTCTTTGCCCCATTGCCTCTATCATTCTAAGCTCTTTGGAATTTGGTTGTCCCTGAAAATTATTTCTGAAGAATGGTGGCTTGGTCCCCTTCTTTCTCTGCTCCATATTTCCTTTCTTATTATCTTCCCAAGTCTTTTGGTAAGTGGGTCTTCCTCTATGTTGATCATAGAGACACTTGTATCTCCTTATAGTTTCATCCAATGTCTTGGGATCATCATACTACATCTTATCATTGATAAATGATGGCAACCCACTCAAGTACCTATGAATATTAATATATTCATATTTGATGAAAGAAACATACTTCGGTAGCTCTAAAAATATCCTCTCATACTCATCTATGGTCATACTTCCAAGCTTGAGTTCAAATAACTCCTTCATTTTCCTATCATAGTAATGTTTGGTTAAGTATTTCTTTTGAAAATACCTCTTGAACTCCCTCGAAGTAACCTTTCTCTCATCAATGTGTTTCACTTGCACAAACTTGTCCCACCACATTGATGCTTTTCCCTTGAGCTGGTAGATGGAAATTCTCCCTTATACCTATGAAGAGTAATTATGTAACTTAAAGTACTTCCTCATGCCCATAAACTAGGTCTCCGCATCCTCATCCTTCTTGTGCTCACCATCAAAAGTAGGAGGCTTAATCTTATTCATTTATTCTTGTAGCTCATCCACCCAAAATATCCTCTTAGGCTTCTTGATAGGAGATGGGATTGCACTACTGTGCACTCTCCCAGTTGAATGTCTTGGAGAGTGGTGGTGATTCCTGTCAACATTTCTTGTTTTTCTTCTCTCATCATGAAACCTGTGTCTCCTTGATTTGCTTGACACGGTCTCCTTATCCATCTTTTTCTCAATTATGTCCAAGCTTTGTAGCAACTTTATGTTGAATCCATCTTGTTCCTCCTTGGCTTTCATAAGCCTATCATTATCATCTTTATAACTTTGGACATCCTTTTGCAAACTTTTTATGGTCTTCACCAAATTCATGCCTTCTTCCTTGGCTTCTCCATGTCCATTTGAATTTGTACCCTCATCACCTATATTGTCATACATACTTCTGACCTCCTCTTCATGGTTGTAGGTTCTTTGTGTATTTTCCATATTTATGATCAATGTGTTGATCCTGTACTGATCAAATTAATATTAAATATGCAAAATGTGAAAGAAACAAGATTTGTTAGACTAAATAATTTATGAAAACCATAATATTAGGCACATTATGTTCCATAAGTGTATCATAATCCTTTCTTTTGATTCCTAGTGAATTTAACAACATAATTCAAAATTTTGGGTGAATATTTGGACTACTTTGTCCAAGACTTTTCCTCCTCTTTTCTCTCCTTTTCTTTCTTTCAAAGCTCGTGTGTATAACAATTATGTGTTATATACCTATATCCATCACAGACTGATGTTTTATACATGCAATACCAAGTGTACATACATCGCACCAATATTTAGTCTGCACAACTTTTATATCAGGCACTAATATTTAGCACGCTCAAATTTTGGGTTCTGCGCATCTTTATCAAGTGTGCACAACTTTTGTGTCATGCGCCAATATTCCATACAATTACAACTTTTTTCTACGTTGCTCCAACATTCACCACACACCCTCTTGCACCCAATACTCAATGCACACTCTCCAATTCTACTCCACACAACACCAATATTCCACGTGCACGCACGGTGCACCAACTCTATGCACGTGCCAATAATTATGCTCCATGCGATGCTCATATTCAATGTGTGCTCACTGCGCATCACCGACATTCAATGCTCACACCCTGTGTACTATTATTATGTATGCATGGATCACTTATGCATGGCATCCATATTCATCACGCATGCATTGCACTCCCATATTACACGTGCTTCCCTAGTTCTATACCCCACAGTTCCAATATTCAGTGCACACACTCCACACATCGATATCTTGTACGCACCATAATTCTTGTACATGTTGACAAGAAGAAGTGACCACCCATCAACTAAGAGGAAACAACCCGGTCCGAGGTCCTTAGAACATAACCCAAGCAATTTGGAATGGCTATCCCTAACGAGTTTAATGGCTATGTTAGCCAATGAGGAAATCTCCTTTATACTAAAAAATCCCTAATATTTACAAAAAATACTAAAACAAATCATTAACTACTTTACATAGAAATTTACAAAATTTACAAATAATACAAAAGTTACAAGATTTCTAGAACCTTGTTAAATGAAGATTTTCAAGAACTCATAGAACTAAATCTCATGCAAAATTGATGGCAAAATATAAAATAATAAGGAAGGCATATGCTATATATTATAATCAAACCAAAAGAGATAGAAACAAGGAATTTTAAATGCAAATAATTGGAAGTAGATTCAAATGATCACAACAGTATGGTCTAACCTGGTTATGAATAATTTACATTTAAAATTACCCCAAAATATCACACCAAAAATATATCTAAGGAAACACACACAAAACTATCCTGATCAGGAGCATGAATTAGGTTTATTAATTGAATCGACTTTCACATTCGACATGACTTTTGTTATCTATAGGAAATAAACATCTCTTTGATAGACAACATTAAATGCAAAATTTAAAGAAATTTGTTGAAACAAAGTCGAAAAAAAATCAATAATTTCTTATTAATGTGAAAGGGAAACAATTACAATATCAACCCTTGATTGAACGAAATTAATATGAGTTTCAATAGATGAAAGACATTTCACGTAATGAAACTGGTCAAACATATGAAAATTATAATTAATTACAATCAACAAAGTTAACTCATGTCCTTTTCCATTTTTCAGTCTAAGAGTTGGTATAAGTCGAAATAGTGAATGGAATTTTCAATATTAATATTCAAAATAAACTTCAAAGATCAATAAGTAATGTAACTTTCAAAACAAGATCTGAAACAAAGTTGAAATCTTATTCGAAAATATTATGAGTAGAGACAATGAATATTTAGATAAGATAATTACTGCAAACCTTATACTGTAGATATTCAAAAATGGAATTATAGATATGTCTTCAAGAACAAAATGCTTTCACCATTTCCACAAAATAAAACCTACCATGTCTTCATTATTTCACACCCCCCCGCGCTCCCCCCTCAACCCAATATGATAATGCTCTTTTATAATAAAACATAGTTATGATCTTCAAACAGATCGATCAAATCACTACTATCAAAATAGTACCATAATCCCACAAAATGTGGATAGCATCAACATTAGTGATAACGGTTTGATCTTAAAGTCAAAAGAGGAATAATAAATCTAATTGACACAATATATTCAATAACTCAAGATAAATTTTGTTGAACAAAATGTACAAACATAGTTCATAATTTGTCTCAATAGATATTGAAACAAATCGAAACATAATAAATGATGTGACCAGATCGTAACTTCCTTGTGTGTCATCATAAGCTTGTCCACGGACATTGCAATGTGATCCTTGCAAATCTCAAATTTTACACCCAAAAAGCAAACAACGAAAACAAATCAAAATCCTCATAAATATTTTAAAAGAGTAGCTATAGAATCTATGATTCTGTAGCTTCTCTAAATCAAGCAAATGATAACTAATAACAACAAAAAAACCAATTAATGAAACTGATAACTCACACATAATCAAAATTTCACACTCATGAACTAAATAGGGCATCATGAGTTGGAAATGGATTTGTTTTGTAACTCAGTAGCAATGATAACATTAACTCTTGAGGATTTGATAATCATTGGAGCATCATGAACCTGGAACCTATTGTGCATCTGAGTCAATTCTCTCTCATGTTGATCAACTAAGGATTGATTTTGCCTCTTAAGATTCATTTTTTTTTTTGAAGTTGATTTATGTTCTGTTTAAGATAAGCCATAACATAATGGTCTTTTCCCCTCCAAAACCAACAATTTAAACACTGACCTAAACCTCCTCTTTCTCTTGTGTGTTGATGACCAAATGATGGGGGCTTGGTACCAAGGAATCTGTCCCTTAAACTTAGGCCAATAGCTGGGAACTGGTCATCGTCTGTGAGAAATGGTGGAAGATTGTTCACAAAGTTGTATTGAACCTTTGTTTCAGACCCTGGTGTGATGGATTCTTCGTTGGACTATCAGATAAGTCTTGATCATCGACACATATGGGGGAATCATGGTTCAGAGACCCTTTTTATTTATTTCTAATAATCCTAGAAAGTTTACGAGCCTATTGTTTGTTCCTAAAAGCAACATTGGTTGCCTCCTTCAATACCTTTTCTTTTTGTAGGTTCTTGACTGATTGAGTTACACTATCTTCTTTTTGGGATTTAGTTTTAATCATAGGTTCATATATTAACCTATTTTTACCCTTGATTTCTACAGGATCAGATTTAATTCCAAAAGGCTCAACCTTTTCTTTCTTCGACATGCTTCAAGTGATCCGAGGAGTGGTCTACTCAATAGAGCTATTGCTATCATCTCTCTTGAACGTCTGGTGTAAACAATCAAAAGACTTGTCATCTTGATAAAAAATAGGGTTAATATAAACTTCAAGATCGATCCCTTTATTCTTTGAATCAAGGGAGAGGGAGATGGTTTCTTCTATACTAACCCCCTACAATTTGTCTTCACTGAAAACCCCAAGGAATTTAGGATTGTTGAGATGATCTTGGGCGAGTTCAGGGTCATCGATTACTTGTATGTGATCTTCTGAAAAAATGTTTCTTTGGATAAAACCCTCCCATAAATCCCCTGTTTGACCGAGTTTATGCTCAATTAAAATTCTAATGAGACCATAGTGAAACAAGCTTGTTTAAGGTTTTTTGAAACCTCTCTGATAAAACCTAGACTTTTTTTGTTAAACTTTGGAGGAGATAATATGGAAGGTTTAGTTCATAAACCAGAAAGGCCATCAATAGCCTAATATGAAAGAAAAACACTAGGTTGTATCGACCTTCACACGTAATGAACAATTTGATGATAAAAATAAGATTTCATCATTGTTTCTTAAGGCAAGATACATGCATACCTTTGTTGTGATAGGTCAAATATTTGGATGTGAGGAATTTATGCTAGGGAGAGTTCTTAACTAAACTATTCTTGAACCACTTTTCACTTTTGAGTGGCAAGCTGGTAGCTTCTACTATTGATGCCTCATCTACCGAGAACTATAGGTCTCCCACATGAGCTATTTGGCCATTGAAATATTGTGCAAACACTCTAGAAACCTTAACATTATGTTCATGGAAGGAATGGATAAACCCCATCCATCCTACCCTCTCCATCTGTACGAAGATATCATCATAATCCTATATAATTTCTGGGCCATTTGGCTTGATTATGACCACACACGCCATGAGGGTGTTGAACAACTCATGGTAGAGGGGAAATTTACTAGGGATAGGATAATTGGTGGTATAGGGTATGAAACAGAGTCCAATACAAAGCCACCCATCATGTTGGGAATGAGGTACAAAGGTCATGATTGTCTGAATTGGCATGAAACTATCAAAAAATTCCATCATGGCTCAGACTCTCATTGCTCAGATTGCAGGCAAAAGAAATAGGATGACCATATAAAGGAATGATAATATACATGAATACTAACATGACTAAGGGAAATGCTACGTGTTGAGTAATAATCAAGTGTTTAATCAAACCCTTTCCACAAACTTATGAAAGACCTTTTCATGACAAAGGCACGATAAGAGGTGGTTGTTGGCATCTGATCCCATAAATTTTTCCACATGTATGATATAGGACTTGGTTGTTCTCAAAGTAGAATCTATAGTTTTGGCCTAAGTGTAAATATAAATCGAACAGATGGTGTGCTAAGTTCGAACAACCATTAGTAACCATCTCATTTTTTGACCATTGAACAATATACGCCAATACTATGTGTCCAAAACCCTTTCTTACATGCTTACAACGATGATCAATGATTGGATTCAACACAATTAAAGTTCCCAATGGAATATGCAAAAATGGACACTAAGGCTAAGTATAGGAAGAATCATACTGTCAAATTATCATTCTAGGTTTTATAAAATAAGTTGGAGGAATGACAATGATACAGAAAAATATGTTTAGAATAAACATTGACATTCAACATATAACATGAGGATGTTAGGGAATAATGCTAACTAGAACAAGGCTTTGTTGTCGACAATAATTACAAGAAACTGATATCATTGGAAGGAGATTAACTTTGGATTTCATGCTTTCAGTCATGAAATTCAAAGTTATTCCGATTTTCATTATGTCGAAACAAAATTGTTCGTGGAGAAAGTATTTTGTAAGATTCTTAAGTGAATATCAAATATACAGATGCCCATAAAAACCAATCAAAATGACTAGTTGTAGAAAGAAAAACAACATGAAAATATACAAACATCATCCAACTTTTATGATGTTTTGTTGACCAATATTCTTGCAAGCGATAACAACGATTGGGTAAAACTTTAAAAACAACTTAATGGTAGATCTCACTGACTGAAAGTGTTTACAAGGGGCCCCTTCCATTTTGGTCTCAAAATGAAAGCAACTTGTTGGAGGGCCAATGGTACCGTGTGTTATCTCTCCAAGAAACTCTTTGAGGTTGCAGGTCAAAGATGCTTGGTAACTTAAAGTGAACTATGTTTGTATATATGTATATGTGGATCAATGGGATAACTCGACCTTAATGCAATGATATCAGGGTCATCAACAACATATAATCAAATAAGATAGTGCTTTCAAAGATTAATGATCAGACAATAGCTTAAACTGTGGGTGAAGAAGACAATACTTATAAACCATATACACAATGATGGGTTTATTAAGCAATGTAAATAACTATTAATTAAGCTATGATCTGACTAATGAGATGACAATCATTTAGCAGTTAAAACATCTTGAATAAGAGTACAAGAAAGAAAGTAATGAATGGATTCTGACATCAAAAGTGAAAGAGGACTATGATTTGTATTATATCTGAAAAAGTCTGTACAATGGTCTAAGGCCTTTCTCTCCAAAATTGAACCCCCCCCTTTACCAAAATGATAGGTATTTATAACCTTTACAATAGATCTCAGATCCTTGAAAAATGGATCTGGATTTCTAAATATAGAAAACAGAGTATAAACTAATTAGAATAAGGTAATTGAAAATCTATTTCATATGAATCAGACTGTCTTCAAAAGGTCTTTGACATCTTGTCTTTATCATAATGTGCCTCTGATGTGTTGACACATGTATTCAAAACTGAAAGCTTTCATCAGCTGTGAACAAAGTTTTAGTTGACCATATGAGCATCTACCTCCGATATCTCCACAAATATTTGAAACTAAATATTTCATAATTGGTGATTAATTTTTTTGATGCCATCTTATCTTTTAAATCACCCAAAAATCGCTCTGTTCGAGCTCAAAATCTTCAAAATTCCTTCTCTACGGTTTCACCGGCTATTTTGCCTTAGAATTTGCTAATTATCCGTTGAAATCTCTGATTTTCAACGGCTAATTGGTTGTAACTGTGCCTCCTGTGCCGGTGAAAGTTCTGTTTTAAGCAAAAGGAAAACCTTTCATGATCAAAATCAAAATCATTGTTTGTATTAGTCTTCAACTAAGTTTCCAGCTGTCTCTGCTAATAGTTTCAAAGGGGAAGAAGCAACCAACTTTTTTATTTGATTTGTTCATGGACCAAATCCCATATGTATCGAATGTCTTAGATCCTTTGGGCTTTAAAAGCGCTATCATATACATAATGATGAAACCAATGGTGAATAGAATATAGAACTCAACACTTACGCTTGGCTTGTGGCTGGGCATGTGGCTTAAACATGTGTTAGTTTATAGCAAGGCTTATGGCTTAACTCATGGCTTGGTGCGCTAGGCTTTGTTGACTCATAAAATTTATTATGTGCGTAGTTGAATGACATAAAACATGTCACTAATGCACACACACTTTTTATTTTACTTTTATAAATATATATAATATTATAATATTAAAATTTTAGTTTTGATATTATAAAATATATATATGTTATAAAAATGAAAGGAAAGTTACATAAACCTAATAATTTTGGGAAAACAGATCAAAAACAAAGCTCACATGGTTATCAGAGATAATGAGACTTGATGAAGAAAAAGGCTATGACTTAGGCAAACGATCAAGAGGATTTGATGAAAATGCTAAAGACACTTTCAATTTTGGAGATAATTGAGTGCTAACACAGTGCAGTGCCAAAATTTGGTATGCACACACTGGGAACCAATACTTAGCGCATGTGAGTCCTTTCTTTACTCGACTGATTTTTCCATAATTTTAGCTTGCAATCCCGTGACGATCATAAAAATGTTTGCCTCACCAACTTCATGTTGATCTTTAGCCCATATAATTCTAGTGTTGAACCAAAATATTTGATACCACTTTGTAACCTCTCTAGCTTTACTCTGAGCCTTGCCACTTCAAATTTTGAACTCTAATGCCACTTTGTAATGTATCCAACCTCTTAGTTGTGTCATGTTACCACATTGTAAATTCTCCACTACTGCATCTCGATAAATAAATCTCTAATATCAATTCTTTCTTCTGTGGAAGTAACTCATTGAAACCAATAGTGTGCACCACTGGCCTTATGCTACACGTAGCTACGTTTTCCTAGTGCATGCAAACATATCTCATACCACGCGCAACAATCATTTCTTAGCAATTATGCATTCTTAATCATCATTGTGTCACCCGTGTCGATTGTTCCTCAACACTCGCAACATTTCTAGCTTCACGCTAGAACCCATAAGAATATTGTTGAAGTAACTTAACAAGATAGCAACTAAACAACCGAATGAAATCTTAATACAACTACGTGCACAACCATTCCTATGCCGTGCACATGATCTATCCCATTCATGCGCGTGGATTGATACCACTTTGCACACGCGATTATTCAAGCCTTGTTTTAGAATCCCATAACTATTACCACATAATTATCTAATAGGAAACACTTAATAACTACCATGCTCCACATCTACAACATTTATGTATAACCAACAATATATGCACAACCCACCATAACTATGTAT
>SNQJ01S0092445.1:33947-66795 GCA_010110895.2 Picea sitchensis
AGGTTCTCCTCCTCCCTTGAACATGGCCTTGAGTCTGGGTAGAGAAGGGAATTTGTTAGTAGGATGGTCCTTTGTACAAAGACCACAGATTTAAATAACATTAAGGGGGAATTCCTTTTCAGGGTGTTTCCTCCTACACTGATGACAGAAAATTGCTAACGCAACATTTTCTTCCTCTTGTTTTCTTTTAATTTTCATGGTATCTAGTTGGGAACTGATCGTGTTTAGGACATATGTTTTAAATTTTTCTAATAGATTTCCCAGTTCAATCCTAGTGACACCTTCGGATGCGGGTTTAACAATTCTGTTGGCAGGGTCCCTTATGCTTTTCCCCATTTTAGCTTGACTGCAAGAGTATCTTTTACAATACTCTGCTATGTCTGCAAATGGATTTTGGTATACCTCCCCAAAATTCATGAGGTTTAACACTTGAATGCAATCATCCCTCACACCCTTTAGAAAGACAGTCCTAATTGTAGTTGTATCTAAGGAAAACTTCTTAGTCTTTTGGTAATTGTATAAGAACCTTTCTAGGTAGTATTCTAAGCTTTCTTCTTTAGATTGCTGCATTTTGAATATGTCATTCCTAGCATCCCTAGGTCTGCAGTAATCTTGGTATTTCTGGAGGAAGGTATCCTTCATACCATCCCAAGACAAAATGGTGTGTTCCCCTAAGCTCATGAACCACCTTAGTGCCGAATCTCTTAGTGTAGATGGGAAAAGTTTTAATTTTTTAGCATTATCTGTGTAGTTATAGCTCCTACACAATATGCCAAATTCAAATAAAAACGAGTCAGGGTCTTCTGTCGACATACCTCGGAAATGAGGAAGTGAAGATAATGGAATGTTCTTCATAGCAACGTCTTTAGCGATATCCAGTATGGGGAATCCAAATGTCTATGTTTCATTAGCTATGTTTCCCTCTTCTTCTGCCATGTCTCCAAGCAACCTGTAGAGAGGTGGTGAAATTTCTCTGCTGAGTGATGGTTCTACCACTGGGTTACTTAGTATCTCTAGCTGTTCCAAGGTTTTGTGTGGCCTTCCAACAGTAGATGCAACCTCTTCTATTACTACCTTTGCTTCTTTTCCAGTTTCTCCTTTGGATTGGGTCACCAGTGCTTCCTCTCTTTCTTGCTATCTTATGTCTTCAATCTGAACAATGGATTCAGATTTAGTGCCCTTTTCTGTTGTTGCAATTGCTTCCTTTGAGCTCTCTCCTTTGAGAATTTTTCCTGCACGAATTTTCGATGAATTAGTATAAGGGGTTTTTTGTTATTGTTGTTTTCTCTTCTATCTTTTCTGAGATTTTAGGAGCACTAAATCTACCTTTATTATCCCTATGTATACTCATAAAAGAAATTTAAATGAAATGAATGAAAAACACAGATTCCTAATTAAAGGTAGGAGGACAATCTGACTTTGGAGAAACCCCACCAAAGTGGATGCGCAGGTTCTTACCTCTCATCTTACCATCTTCTCTCCGCCCTCAGATTTTCCTCAAATCCAATCCAATACTTCATCAAACCAATCAAAAACTCAAAATGCTACCTATTATCGTTTACAACTCCCTGACAACGGCACCAAAATGTTTGTGTATAAATATGTTCAATGCATATCTTACACTCATTTAAATTTCAATCTGAGATTCGTAATCAAAAGAGTCGTTACACTATATGTGCCGAGAACATGTAACCTAACTAAGTCTGTTGCATATAGGAAATAATTAATAACATAAAAAATTTGTTTCTAAGATTTCTAAATACTTCAAATATATTTGAACTTAGAAGAGAAAACTGATAATGAAACTTAAACAAACAACCAATCAAAGAGATGTTGTCCTAAAGAAACAAGTCTGTTCATTTCAGGCTCATGAATTGAAGGGATGAACTTTAAGAAGCTTGTCTCCTATAGCAATCAAAACAATAAATAACAATCAATTCCAATCACTCTCGAAATCAAAACCAACTCTTGCTTCATGTAATTCAATCAAACCAACACAAGGAGTATTCAATATAACTGAAAGACTTTATTACAGAGCATGAAGATGAGATATAAAGTCTTCTGGTTCCTTGATATACTAAATATACTGCAATCATAAACTCAAGATATCAGTTCCACACTTCAAATAATTAAATGGCCATATTCAACCTCTGAAAATGAAATATCTATTCGATCTAACACTTGCTTATTCACACCAATCCAAAAACAATTAACTCAATGCTGAATTTCGAAAATAAATTAAAGATCAATCACACACACATTGCTGTAAATTATCCACACAAACACACATAACATATACAAGGAGGTTTACCTTAGTTGGGGCGGTGGGCCCTTGCCGAACCAACAAGGAACCTCTTAATAAAGTAACAAACTAAATATTTTCACTCACATTCAAGAATTGACATAAAAGATCTTCTGCATTAATTCAACTGGTAAATTGGATCAACGGTCTTTTACTTCATACATAGAAACGATAGGTATCATCTGGTTCCGACAATATACTTCGTTACATTCCCTATTATCCACTAACTATCATCTATACAACATTCCTTATATAAGGTAAGATGATACTATAAATATCTATGGATAACCATTAGACAGTTTGAGAAATTTTACAATTAAGATTTACATCAAATTTTTAGGAATCGACTCCATCCTCATGACACGAAGTGCATTAGCGATGGAGTCTCTTGCAACTTGAAAACTGATTTGGGCGCTTCTATTCAACTGTCTTCTCGAAATCTTCACCATCATTCTGGTCCAACTGGCGCATTATGGAAACAGAGGTTCTGGTACCAGATTGCACACAGTGGCGAGTCTGGTACCGGAAGGGATGCAGAGCAGTTAGTACCGGAATAGCGCACGACTTGGTACCGGAATGGATTTGGTACCATAATAGCGCACGACTTGGTACCGGAATGGATTTGGTATCGGATCAAAACTGCGTTGGGTACCAGAATGGATTTGGTACCGGATTTCACGGTGTCTGATAGTGCTAGATAGGCTTCTCATAAATCAAACCATTAGGAATATACAAAATAAAACACTTTAATCGAATTAATTTAAGAAATTTAAACAAACATGCTTTAAATCATCAATTACCTCATGTGAACATGAACACAACTATTAGGTATGCGTTTTGGGAGGGAGTAGTCCAGTATAGGATTATAACATAGGGAAAAAGGGCTTATATACAAGGTAATATAGGGCATTATCTATGTCAAAATAGGGACTCAACACACAACAATAACTAACAGGTAGGCACATTATAAATACATATCTCAGAGATACACAACAGAAATAAATATACAAGCAAAGGAAACCATGACAAAGAGAACTTATCTTAAACAAAACCAATCACCAACTGGCTATAGACCAAGGATGTTCCACCCAACCTTAGATGTTGTTGTTCCAAGTCTCAAAAATAGGTCACCCCCGAGCCAAGGTTATCGATCCACAAGGATGGGTTCTAGAGTGACACTCAACTTCCCAAACCAATCAACACTCAAGCTCTCACAGATTTCTCAACACACAACAATCCAAAGTACACCATCTCTCTTCTCTCTAGCCCGCACCACCCAAAGACAATGAACCACCTTCACTACCATGCAGTCCCTCAAGCTCTCCACTTATTTTTAAGGCTCCAGTGCATCTGGTCAAGAATCTCCATGCTGAGAATCTCAATATTTTCAATTGTGAGTAATGTTTAGCACATGCCAATGCATCTCATGCATACATGCACCAATTCATGGCTATAATACACCAATAATTACTACAACCAACAAAACAATGGCTTCTTTCCTCAACAATTTGTGCCCATGTTTCCACCAAGAACAAGAATGAATGAGGAATGATGAATGAAGGACCAAATGAAAGAGTGAAATATTGAATGAGAACCCA
The DNA here is from genome assembly GCA_010110895.2 of Picea sitchensis. Classification (NCBI taxonomy): domain Eukaryota; kingdom Viridiplantae; phylum Streptophyta; class Pinopsida; order Pinales; family Pinaceae; genus Picea; species Picea sitchensis. The sequence goes on from SNQJ01S0092445.1 coordinate 37,848, forward strand.
CAAACAACCTACAAGAGGTGTTTATATAATTACATGAAATCAAGAACCGCATGGCCTTCCCCCAAAGAAGGTCATGTAACTACTTTTCTCAATTAAAACTAAGATGGGTAAATACAATATAATAAAAACGCTTAGCCCTTTTATCCCCCTCTCTCAAGGAATCATACCCCCCTATAACTTTTGTCATTGTCCATCTTGCTGCCAACGATGCATTGTACTATTTTCATTGTTCAAAGTATTACATTTCCTAAGCACTTCAACCTCTTTTTAATTGTTTGGGCACTTCGATCTTTCATCAAATAAACAAAATACATTATTAATTTGGGGACTCGAAACTAGGGTATTACATTCCCCTCCCCCTTATTTTGGCACTATCCTTAGTGCATCTACAAAAAAGAAATCAAAATTTTAAAATTCTTCAAAACATCACGGGTACTTTGCTCGCATGGAATCTTCATGCTCCAAAGTAGCATCTTTAGGACCATAGCAAGTCCACTGCAATTTTACCAGTTCTATGATTCAATTCCAGAGTATTTTGAATTTTATTTCCAATATGCACATCGACTAGACTTGAAAGTCTCCTTCTAGCTCCACCTAAATCAAATTCCAATCAATAACATGGTTAGGATCATGTACACTTTTTTAGCAAGGAGGCATGAAATAGTTTATTCACATTCATGGAAGTAGGCAATGCAAGCATGTATGCAACTGGCCCTATTTTGTCGAATATCTCAAATGGATCATAGAATCTGGTTGCTAGCTTTGTATAACTTCCCAACTTCAATGAGCTCTTCTTGGGATTGACTTTCGAAAGCAAATGCTCTCCCACTTTAAATTCTCTAGTTGTCCTATTTTTTTTTTCTGCATAACTCTTTTGTCTATCTTGTGTTGCTTTCAAATTCCTCAATTTTAACTATCTGGTCTTCCATATCCTTGAGAAATTCTGGCCCAAGAACTAATCTGTCTGCTAGGTTATCCCAAATTACTGGAGTATTGCATTTCCTACCATGCAAATCTTCAAATGAACTCATCTTCAATGAATCTCAATACCCATTATTACATGCAAACCCAACCAAATGCAAGTAATCTTCCCACTTAGATGGCTTATCCATCACATACTTTCTCAGAATGTCTTCAATCACTTGGTTGAATCCCTTTGTCTACCCATCTAACTGTGGATGTTATTATGTACTAAAGTTCATATTTGAAGTAAATCCTTTAAATAATCGTCTCCGAAAATTTGAAGTAAACTTAGTATCTCTATCTGAAATAAATGCCTTAGGTATTCCAAAATCCATGCAACCTAGCAATTTCCCTCATGTAAATTTATGCAATATTAGTTGTTGTATGAGTCATATTTATAGGAACAAAATGAGTAGCCTTTGTCAATTTATCAACTACTAGCATTATTGAATCATGTTTCCTTGTTGTCCTTGGAAACTTAGTGATAAAATGAATGGTTACCACTTCCCATTTCTTCTCTGGAATTGGTAATGGTTGTAGAAAACCTGATGGGTGTCTATGCTCAACTTTCACTTTCTGACATTCCATATATCTCACAATGTAATCAACAACATCATTCTTCATTCTTGGCCAAAAGAATTGACTTCTTACTACTGCAATTATTTTTTGGTAACCGGGATGTCCGACATATGGAACATTATGCATTTCTTTTAATACCAAATTCCTAAGTTCTCTGGAACTAGGAACATAAATTATATTCTTATGCATAAATAATCCATCTTCCTTAATCTCATACTCTTTAATTTTCTATTGTACATTTTCCTATTGTAAACTTTATTTTACCTGTAGTTAATATTGATCTGTAACAACAACATCCAAAATTCTGCTCTTTAATTCTCACAGATGCATACTAATGGTTGTAACATGCATGAGATGTACTCTTCTGCCGAGTGCATCAACAACTTAGTTTTTCTTCCCTTTGATATGCTTTATGTCAAAGTCACACTCACTTAAAAATTCCAGCCATTTTGCCTATCTAGCATTCAAAGTTGGTTGTTCAAAAATATATTTCAAACCACTATGGTATGTCCTTAATTCAAATCTCTTTCCCATGAGATAATTCCTCCATGTCTTCAATGCATGAACTATGGCGACAAGCTCCAAATCATGGGTGGCATAATTCCTCTCACGTTCTTTAATCTTTCTGGACTCATAACTAATGACATATCCATTTTGAGTGAGGACTTCATCAAGTACTTCCTTGCATGCATCTGTACATACCACAAAATTCTCATTTCGGTCAACAATTTTAAAATGGGTGCACTTGTAAGTAGTTCCTTTAAAAAACTAAAATTTTCTTCACACTTTGTTTTCCATTCAAATTTGATTCCCTTCTTTTGTAAAGAAGTGTTGGGATGAACAATCTTAGAGAACCCTTCTATAAATCTCCTATAGTATCCATCTAATCCCATGAAAGATAAGATTTTTGAAACATTCTTAGGTGATGGCCATCCTCTAATGCCTTCAATATTCTATGGATCTATTTTTATACCTTCTTATGAAATATTGTGCTTCAAATAATATATTTTTTCTTGGTAAAAAGAACACTTACTAATCTTGGCATAAAGATGATGTTCCCTCAACACTTGCAACACCAACCTCAAGTGATGTTCTTGCTCTTCATCGGACTTAGAATAAATAAGTATGTCATCCAAGAACACAATGAAAAAATTATCCAAATAATTTATAAATATTCCATGCATTAAGCACATAAAGATAGTTGGTGCATTGGTTAGTCCAAATGACACCACTACAAATTCATAATATCCATAATTGGTTCTAAAGGATGTCTTATTGATGTCTTCTTCCTTGATTCTTACTTGGTGGTATCTCGATATCGAGTCTATATTTGAAAATACATTTTCCCATCTTAGTTGGTCAAATAGGTCATCAATTCAAGGTAGAGGGTATTTGTTCTTCATAGTGGTTTTATTCAGCTGTCTAAAGTCAATACACAACCTCAATGTTCCATCTATCTTTTCGACAAAGAGTATTGGTGCTCCCCAAGGTGAAACACTTCAGCGTATGTACCCTTTCTTCAACAATTCTCCAGGATACATTTGTAATTATTTTAATTCCAGTGTACTCATTTTGTAAGGAGTTTTTGATATTGGGGTAGCTCCCGATACTAAATCAACAAAGAAACCTATATCCCACTTGGGTGGAAATCCTGGTATTTTTCAGAATACATATTCAAACTCTTGCAATATTGAAAAATATTCAAGGATTGGTTCTTTTGTATTTTTGGTTTCCTCCACATGAGATGCATATAATTGGAATCCTTTCCTGAAACATATCTTCAGTTGTAAGGCTGAAATATCCCTTATAGAAATGGGTCTTGGAATTCATTTCACAGTGCTTTGTTTTCCTTTTTCATCAAGACATGTAAATGTCTTGTTATGACAATCTAGGACAACGTGATGCTTTTCTATCCAATCCATTCCAATTAGGATATCATAAGATCCTAATGGGATGATATTCAGATAAAAAATTGTATTTAATCCATTCAAATTTATTGGACAACCTTTAATAGTCTCATTGATTGTTCTTTTGGTTCCAATGACTAGCTGAACCAAACTTGATTTTTCAATCTTAATTTTCTCCAAATGAAATATGTCCACTATTTTAGGATCGATGTAACAATGGATTGATCTTGAATCAATTAAAATAGCAACAGGTCGATTAATGTTCTTACCTTCCACCTATATCATATGGGATTGATGTTATTCTTGTCAATCTTCTAAGGTTGCATATATTCTTGGAATACTTATGCCCATTTCTTGTATAGTTGTAGCCTCTTGGATGTTGTGCATGGTCTTAATTTTATCTTCTTTGTGAGGGAAATCCTTGTACATGTGATTTTCTTTGCATCCACAACATTGGATTGGTGGTCTTCCTCTTTTTCCCTAAAAGTCTTCCTTCTTAGATTCATTCTTTTTTTTTTAACAAGAACGAGTATGGGTTTCTATTAGAGTTTGGCCAAAATGCCTTTCACTGGTTACAATAGGTCGGGCATAGCCCTTAAACTTTCTTCCCCTAACTGGTCATAGGCCCCAAAATTTGGGAAGCCACAGATTTTACTCGAGACTATCGAGTCTATCTCCGTTATTTTCCCTATCTTAAAAAGACGTACAAACTGTTTCAGTAAAATGCAGAAAAACATAGCAAAATTATGGTATGGAATCCCACTCCTCACTTCTTTCTGTCAAGAGGAATCCTGCGGGAAGTGGAACTTCCCTGTTGGCTTCCAAATCAACATCCTTATTGTTTTCCCTCAGAGCATGAAGAAAGGTTGCGGTCCGGAAAGATTTCACCAGGATTTTGATTCTTGTAATCACTCTTGCCAATCTGATATCTGCTGGAGAGGAATCCTCCACTAAGGCTTTGATAATGGACTGGGAGTCTCCAATGATACTGACCTCTGTAATACCAATAGCCTTTGCTTGTTTGAGACCTTGCAGAAGTGCCAAGGCTTCAGCTTGCATGCTAGTGGACTGCCCTAATCCCCAAGCGAACTTTGACACAGTTATGCCCTCTTTATTTTTTATAATTCCTCCTGCCCCAGCCAATCCGGGGTTGCCTTTCACTGCCCCATAAAAAAACAAAGAGCATCTGGATTGCCTGAGGAGAAGATCAGATAGTTCATTCTCCTTTCCTCTGAATTGCCACTCTTTTATGTCCTTGTGCTGCCTTATATCGCTAGAGAATTGGAGATCCAGCGAGGCACCCCATTCTAAGTCTTGCTGGCTTAGATTCAAGTCCGACAAATGTTCCCTCAGACTTTCTTTCCATAGGCTTTTTATTTTAATGATGATGAACTGCGAGTTTAAGCTTTCATCTCTAAAGACTCTTCTATTACGCCCAAGCCAAATTTTCCAGCAAACAAATTTCGGCAAGGAGAGCCAAGCAGCTTTAAAATTTTCATTCTTTGGGAGTGTATCTGGATAGAGGTTTCTCCAATTTGAAAATAAATCTGTGATAGAAATGGGTAAGTTGAAATCAGTTTTCCAATAGCTCAGTAGGCCTTGCCAGATTTCTCTTGAACATTTGCAGTCTAAAATAATAGGCTGGGCATCCTCCTCACTGTCACAACATAGATGGCAATGAGAAGGGGCCTTGGAATCCTTTCTTCTTCAATCTGTCAGCTGTTAAAATCGCCCTGTGACATAGCAGCCAACAAAACGAGTCAACCTTTGGCATGGATTTGAAAATCCAGATCCCTTTCCAAACAGCAGGATCCGGATGGACGTGAGGGCGATTTTGAAGGCTTTTGAATCCTTGCGCAACATTGTACAGCCCTGGGGCGACTCCCCAACCGCGGACATCCTTATTTCCCACACGCAGAGGCGCCTTGCCATTTAGCAGGGATAGGAAGAGATCACGAGCGTGGGTCAGCTCTGGCAGAATGGGAGGAAGTCTCCAACGCAGCCAATTGCTGCCTTCCCACTCAGAGATGTCCCAGAGAGATATGTAGCCTGCGTTTTCCAGCCACAAACGAAGCGCCTGCAGAGAGCAATGGGATGATAGAGGAGGATACATCATGATGCAGTCGTCCCATATCCTAATTTCTTTGCCATTGCCTGGAATCCAATACGCTCTATCTTTGATTAAGGGGGCTGCTTTATGGCAAAGATTGATCAGATGCGAGCCTGTAGAGGGTTGAGAGGTGTCCAAGCATCTCTTCCTATTCCCCCTGAAATACTTCCTCCATAGAGCTCTTTGTGCCCAACTTGGGTGTGGTCCAATGATCCTCCAGAAGATCTTGGCTCCCTCCAATGATCCTCCAGAAGGTCTTGGCTCCCATGCCATGTTTTGAGACTAAGATCTTGAAGTTGAGGCCTCCTTCAGTCTAAGGCTTGCAAATTTTCTCCCAACTAACAAGAGGGATTTCCTCCCACATTTGATTGCCCCTTTTTAGAAGAACTTACGAATGAAGACTTCCATTTTTTGATGATGCCTGAAGGACCAAGAAAAACCGAAAATTGAAAGATAGGGAGGCTACTGAGAGCGGATTTGATGAGGACAGTTTTGCTGGCAAGGTTTAACCAAGAGAAACCCCAAGCTTGGATTTTGGCCTTAAATTTGTCCAAGATAGGAATCTAGTCTCTGCTGTAAGCCAATTTACGGAAGATGGGAAGGCCCAAATAAGTAAAAGAGGTCCAAGAAAGGGAGGCAGAAACCATGATTCCTCGAGATGACAGAGAAGACCACTTGTAGAGGGGAGATTTTGATAGAACCATGTTTCATTAATTAATCAAGAGTTTTAAACAAGGGTGTAAGCCGAGATATTCCAACAAATTTTTTTACATTTTCCTTGTTTAAACAACTACCTGTAGCTTCATTGTAGTCGTCCAAGACCTCCTTAAATCTTAAAGTAGATCTGGTAGAGGCAGCCCCTAATAAGAGGGTATCATCCGCAAACAAGGTGTGGGATTTACATTTTAACCCTCTCTGCCTATTATTGAGCCTCTAAGATTTCTTTTGGTCAACCAATTTCTCGAATAAGATAGAAACTCAGACAAAAACATGAAGGGATGAAGAGAAATCTAAGAGAGGGGCAGCCCCTCGCCAAGCCCCTGGAATTTAAAACCGTTCCATTCACCAAGGCAATCCAAGGATCGGAAATACAAGCACGGATCCAATTTAGAACATATTCCAAAGCCAAATTTTTCAAAATTCCCAAAGAAAAACTATCTGACCTCGATCAAGGCATTTGCTGGGAATCTAGTTAATTCTATACCTTTTTCATTATGTAAGATGGTTTGAGTGAATCACGCCTTCAATGAATCTAATTGTCAACAAGTCAGTTCCTTTAACAACTACTTTGGTTCTTTCGATGATGACTGGGAGGATACCCTCTAACCCATTAGTACCATTTTTGGGATTAATTTATATCCAATATTAAGAGATATCGGAACCAATTAAACTTCTTTGGCACCCTTTTCCTGGGAAATGAGGGCGAAAAGTCAATTGGTGTCACTTCTATTTTCTGACAATTTTTGGATTTCAAAATCATTTTGTAGATGTTGGATCATGTTGTAATTGATGCCAATGGTCTGATTGATTGATTCATTGACGTCAAGTGATTGATTGATGTCAAAGGATTACTGACATTGATGTAATATAATATGTATTGTCCCCTGATGAGAATGTATAGATGAAGATGGATCAATGAGTTGTCATTGATACATGATGAAGATGGATCGATGTGGTTCCATTGAGTATATATGATTGTTGGAAAAATGTATAGATGACTCCATTATTATTCATCATGATTGATAAGGTGTAAATGGATGAACTCCAAAGTGGCCTCGTGAAAGCCCCTCAATGAAGACGCTTTTACGGATTGGAGTCATCCTAGCTACTGCCGGAGTAACCCATGCTTGTATGAGGGAATTCGAGATGAAGATCAAGGAAATTGTTGGTAAAAATATCCCAGATGGATAGTTCTTGTCATGCCATTTCCGTGGTATGCACGCCATAATTCCTCACGGGTTAGAGAGTTATGGCCATGAGAAGTTGGAGACCATTAAGGTTTGGGTAATGGACCCAAGTTTGTTTGATGGTAACGGTATGAGTTATGATATATTTTCAGATAATACTATTATATAATGGATAGTACATTTCATGCCATTTCTAGTGGTATATATAACGTCACATAACCCCCACGGTTTGAGAGTTATGGCTCACGGGTTGGATAATCCTATATGTCATCTAGAAGTCCCCAAAGGTCAAAGTAATCAAAGTGGTTTAAGAGATTTTAAAAGGTAAATAATAAAGGAAGTAATGAGTGTATTATAATTCAAAGTGAATTCAAAATGCAACCCTCAAAATAAGGAAAGTGGGGCCAAGTGACCTAGGTTTTAAGGAAGTTACTTGGAGAGTACATAAATAAGAGGCAAGGCTCTCTCATTTGAAACACACTTGAGAATATTGAATATCTATAGGGTGTCCTAGATTTACCAAATGATGTATCTTGAAATGAAATTTCAGGAAAGGAAGAAAAAGAAGGCCTAAAATGCAAGGAAGGATAAATTCTTTGAAGGTGCTTTCATGGTATGTTATTTTCGTGGTCATCTCAACCATTTTCGCTATAAATTCTTTCTATAATGATTCAGATCCCGCAAGTATATGTGGTCTGCAAACGGCCTGTATTTTGAGTTAACTCCAGGTTAGCCTAGGCCAGTCTCAAAACCGTCAAAAATCAGGTCTCTTCGGTAAAAACGTCATAACTTCTTCATAACAGATCCAAATTCAGTGAGACCAAATGTGCCGGTTAGGTTAAAGGATGCATGCTGTGTAACAGTTTCAGATCATTTCATCAAACATTTTTATGGGCACTCTCACAAGGACGCTCTCTAGAATAAGCCGTAATTCAGCAAGGTACGCCATTTTGCTATAACTCCTTTTCGAGAGGTTCCAAGTAGTGCCACTTGAGGAATTGCATAAAACACAATCAAGAACATTGTGTATCGTTTCATATATTTACAATACAGGTTCAAAGTTATAATTAATTCAAGTCATACGCGACTAATCCTGTTCAGGGCGTGTGAGAGTAAAAACAAGTTTGATGAAAAATGCTAGTCTCTTTGTTAAGAAGGTTTGCAGGAATGTGATGATACAATCTTCAGGTCTATTACAGAGTAAGCAAATCAGATTTGGATGATGAAATTGATGACGGCTTTTGTTGAGGTTGGTGCATGGTTGATGCACTTGTTTACAGGTACATGTTGATTGATAGGTTGGCGGCATGGTTGATGCACTTGTTTATGGCGGGCTGCCGATGCATGGTTCGCATTTATTGGCTGCTTACAACGATATATCTCACAGTGATAGTAGGACAATGGTTCCATCATTCTAAAACTTCTACTTTAGGGTGGCGTGATCTAAGGATAGGTGGTCAGAGCCACTGCCAGCCGGAGAACATCGGGGTTGTGTCTCCCCTTCCTCGCTGTGTTTGAGATTGGGGAGTTGGAGCTTCCCCTAGTTTGTAGCCTAAGAAACTAGGTGTTTGGATCCTCCTTCTAGTTGTTTCTGGAAAACAAAGGAAGTTGGTGCTTCCAATGAATGTAATTCTTCAAGACATATAAGAAAAAGCATTTCGTGGTTTTCTCCCGATTTGGGTTTCCACGTAAAACACTGGTGTACTGTGCATGTGTGTGATTGTTTATTTATTACTGCTTATTATTGGATAATAATTCTACATTGATATAACATTTGAAGAAAAAGGATTAAAATTACGTTATTACTGATTCACCCCCCCTCTCAGTAATCCAATAGTAGAGGTCTTTTTCCACAATCTGCCAGCAGGTTTGAAGGAATCTTGCAGTGAATCCATCCGGGCCTGGGGCTTTGTCCGGCTCCATTTCGGAGAGGGCCTCTTTTATTTCTTGTATAGAGATCTTCGCTTCCAGCTATTGATTCATTAAAGGGGAGATCCTAGAGGGGACCGCCTCCAAAAACTTGGAATTTGGGTCGGTCACACCCTCTTCTCTGTACATATTTTGAAAGTGATTGAAAGCTGCTCTCTTTATGCTCTCAAAGTCTTTGTGTGTCGAGTTACCATCCTTGATTTCTGCGATAGAATTGTAGATCTTTCTATCTTGAGCTTGAGTGTGGAAGAAGGTAGTATTTCTGTCTCCCGCTTTAAGCCATAAACTCCTAGAATTTTGTCTCCAATGCTCTTCCTCCAGGAGGCACGCTTTATGGAAACTTTGCTGAAGCTCAGCTTCCTTATCCAATACTTCTTTAGTAATTTCAACATATTTTCTTTGGGCATGATGCTGAGCAAGAATGTCTTGAGCCTGCCTTCTCTCTTTTGAAGGGGAGGGAAGAGATTTGGCCCAATATTTAAGAACAACTTTAAGCCTTCTAAGTTTTTCCTCCCAAATGAAGAAAGGTGAACCTTTCACTGACATTTTCCAATTGTCTAGAACCAGATTCAGAAATTCAGGTTCCTTGACCCAAAGAGGATTGAACCTGAAGGGAATGGGGCCAAGATCCTTGTGGCCCAACATCTCAATTAAAATGGGCTTATGATCATAAAAACTGCATGGGAGAATATGCAATCTAGATTCTAAGCCCAACAAAAGAAAGGAGCTCTGCACCAAACATCTATCAAGTCTAGCAGCAATGTGACCGGGACCTATTCTTTTATTAGACCAAGTGTACTTACCATTTTTCGGGGGGATATCTAGCAGGTCCCAGTCCTGCATGAGGTCTTCCACCCATTCCCTTGCAGGGTCCCTTATGATTGTGCCTCCTCGCTTGTCCTCCATGCGCAAGGTAAGATTTAGATCACCTGCAACAATAATGTTTTCTAAATTTTCTGACTATGAAAGGTGCCTGATGGAGTCCCAACACTCCCTTTTCTCCCCTATATTTGTTGGAACATAGACATTGAAAAGACTAAGTGCCTCCCTCGAATCCAAAGGTTGGAGTTTCAAAAATAGTCAATGGGTGTTGTGCATATCGGTGACCAACCTATACTTGAGAGGGTTCCAAAGAGAGCCCAGGCCCCCAGAGGCTCCCTGTGCAGAAACTACTTGGCCACTACTTCCTTTCCAGAATTTTTTGCTTACTTGGAGAAATTCATTGTCCTCCATTTTGGTCTCCTGAATCAGAAGAATGTCGGGGGCTTCTCTTCTTATGAGGCTTCTTGTTGCTTCTTCTTTCACTTTGCTCCTCATTCCTCTGCAGTTCCAGGAGATAATCTTCATCATTTATTTTTATGATGAGGGGCTCCCTTGGAGCCTTGCCCTTGGTTTTTAGTCATCTTCGTATTTTTGTTGAGGATTTTCTCCAGTGTGGGATGACTACCCTGAAGCTTGGCTTTATAAGTTTCTTGGTCTCTCTTTTCTTTAGTAGATTTTTGGCCCCTTGCAGATCTTCTGACCGATGTTTGCGTCTCTCCTATTTCTCCATCCTCCTCAGACTCCTCCGTGTCATGCTCCTCCTCGGAGGTTTCTGGTTGTTTATCCTTCTTTCTTGCCGTGTCACTTTCTTCAGGACTTGTTCCTGCTGTAGTCATTTTCTCTGGGGGTTTATCCTGCTTAGCTTCTTCCCGAGGAATCTCTTCTGAAGGGCTTAAGAGCTCATGCATATTTCCTTGGATTTTTGGCAGAGCATCATTCTGGGTGGAGGCAGGATGAGAGCCTTGAGCCCCAGTCTTCTTGTGAGTTGTCTTTGAGCTCTTGACTTGGTTCCAACCATCTTCCTTTCCTTTCTCTGCTTCCCCTTTGTTTGGGCACCCTCTTGAAAAATGGCCATAGGCGTGAAATTTGCGGCATTTGAAAGGGAGCTTCTTGTAGTCCAGCACTTGCACATGCTTCCAACTGTCAACCTTTATTTTGATGGCCTCCTGGAGTCCCACCTCTAAGTCCACCTCGACACAGATTCGGGCGCAATCATACTGATCGTTATTGTTTGCTCTATCGATGAACTTTCCCAAAGCATCTCCAATGTTCTTGAGGGAATCCCAGTTCCAGCAGTGCACAGGAAGGTTGGGGAGCCGAACCCAGACCGGAACTGCCGTTGGGACATCCACGACCGGATCAAAGTCAGGGGTCCATTTATTGAGATAGAGGCCCTGAGGTCCCATGAAATAAGGCCCATTTCTGAAGATCAAGTCTTTGTCCTCTTTTGTATTGAACTCGAACATGAAGTAGCCTCTACCCAGAAAATAAGAGGTGACTTTGTTCTTGATCAGTGGATTCCAATTCTTAACGACCCAGTTTTCTGTCAATTTTGGCTAGGGCCAAAGGCCCATGAATTGACCCACCAGGGCCCGATCTGCCAGGGACAAGGTGACCTGGATCGGCCCCTCAAGAGGGAGGTTTACCTTAGGTACATCGTCGAGCTTTTTGATGAACTTAGTGGCTTCAAACTTCTTCTTTTTGGGCAGTGAGGCTAGCAGAGAGGAGAAGGCAACTTCAACATCCGGGGGCGTATCATGCGAGGGTCTGAGGGGCGAGTCTTGGGCCTCCATGGCAACGTCAAACTTACTCCCTTCACTCTGCCATGGTTCGATTTCTTGTTAAAGAAAGGTCCCCACAGGGCCTATCACGACTTCCCCTATAAAACTCGCCCTTCAAAAGAATGCTCGGCCTCTCCCAACAAACCCTCACCAGCTCTCCCTCATAGAATCGCCTACGCGCTTCGGCCTCAGGATGGAGGGAAGCTCCAGCGGAACTCGGCCTTACTGTCTTTAGAAAGGAACTTCAACTTTCCGTTGAATCCCCAGCGGAAAATTCCTTGCACGAGACTTCCACAAAGCGCGTTCTTCCGCTCGGCTTCACTCGCTCCAGTCCAGAAAATCTCTTACATAATCATCCCCCTTCTTAGATTCATTCTTAGCATACTACTCTTGTTGATTTTTATTTGGACTGTAACTTTTGAAAGGAGGTTTGAATCTCTTCCTCCTCTGATCGAATTTCTCTTTCTTCTTATCCTTCCAATATTTCTGCAAGTATTCTCTGCCCTTTCCTTTCTCATACATGTACTTATCCTTCCTAATGGTTTCTGTCAAAGTCTTGGGCTCATCATATTGAATATTATCTTAACATAAAGATGAAAATACATTCAAAATCATTTGTATCTTCACCTTCTCATCTCTGATAATCCCTACATACATAAGCAACCCCCAAGAATTTATTTTCATACTCTCCCACGGTCATGCTTCCCAACCAGAGTTCACAAAAATCTTGCATCTTCTTGTCATAGAAGTGCTTTGAAAGAAACTCCTTATGAAAATATCTCTTGAACTGATTCCAAGTGATATTTGTCTCATTAATGTGGTCAACTTGCTTCAGCTAATCCCACCACATAACAGTTTTCCATGTAAATGGTACGTGACAATTTTGGCTTCTAGGTTAGATGAGTAATTGTGCAACTATAAATACTTCCTAATTTCAAGCAACCAGGCTTCAACATCATCTTCCCTTTCTCTTTCACCATAACATTATGGTGGCTTAAACTTCCTCAACTCTCCTTGCAAACTATCTAATTCATGTTTTCTTCTTTGGTGTCTAACATGAAACACCTTTGGACGACTTATGGAGTCTTCATGTGCATAAAATTTCCTTGTTGAGTAAGGAGGTGAGTGATTTCTATGAGTTCTATTGGAACTTCTTGAATGAACATTTATTTTGTAGTTATCTCTCATTTCATGATGTCTTCCTTCTTCTTCCTGTCTAGAATCTGATCCATTATTTGCTTGCCTCTACAATTGATTTAAGCTTCACATCATTTGAGCATTTATTTGATTTTTTTTATCTCATCATCTTATCATTTTATGCTTTGTAACTTTGCACTTATATTCTTGGGCTTCTCACATTCTCTATTAGTTTTTCTTGTTCCCCTATGCTCATGTGTCCATTTGATTCTGTCTTTGCATTACCAACATTTGTATTTTGACCTTTGGTTTCTCTCTCGTGAATGAAGGCTCCCTCTCCTTCCTCAATGTACAAAATATGCATTCTTGTCTTGAAATGATATGTTTATATGTGTTAATTCTTCAAAATGTGCAAGAAACCATTTTGTTAGAATTGTGCATATTATAAAAATTTGTCAATTTATGCTACATGTCATTTTTCTGCTCAATTCATGAAGGATTATATCATAATTAATCCAAATTATAATAATTATAGGTTATTCTCCTTTGAATAGTATTTCCAACGACCATACTCATGCCTCATTCCAATCTCAGGGTTCAAAGTTATGGCTTCTTGAAAAAACTATTTTCACCCCATTTCTACACTCTCCACTGGTGTAATTTTATTGAAAGGCCAACTTCTATTAACCGCAGAAGAAAATATGTCAGGAAATAGAGAAAATTTTGTATGAGACATAGATGATTTTAATGATAAATAATTCATAAAAAATATTATATTTTCAATCTGGCATTCCTGTAAAAAATTGTGATAATTTGGAAATCACAACTTTGCAATTTTTCACCCTTTTCCCAGACTTGGAATTTTAGCAAAATTGGCTATCTCTCAATCTGTGCACTTCTGGAAAAATTTCAATAAAACAAATTTGTTTGTCTTAATGAGAATATAAAATGTTGAGTAAAGAATGTTTTCCATCTTTGTGATCTACAGTAACTTTTCCTCCTATGAAAATCTCAAAAATCCTTAAAAAGTGGCCCGGAATAGTGAATTTTGGCCTATTTCAGTATCCTCGTTCCAATCCCAATAGAATTTATTGAGATCCTTCATGGATTATTTCTATGTCTTATTTTTGGTCTCTCTCCAAGAATTTCATCTTAATCTGCATCTCTGCCAATGATCTAGACCCATATCTTTAAAAACCACTATTTTGTGATTTTTGACAAATCCAAGCAGAAATAGGTATTGGCCCTCTCTGGAACTTTTGTAAATATCCTCTTTGCAGAAAAAACCAAAAAATTTCATCTCAGTATGAATTAATATGCTCCAGTTATGAAAAAAACCCAGAATTTTCATCTCGAAATCAGGTGGGATATCAATTGTTGATCTGCCATAACTAACTCAATTGTCGACTCGACCATCAACCATCAACCCCTTTTCCTGGCAACCGTTTACAACACATATTTGAACCAGCTAACTCGACCTTCGGTCATCGGTCATCAACGATTCCCATTGGCAGATGAAACACTCTCTCCATTTTGTTCAACCCGACCATAGGCCATCGACCACTTTTGTTGGCTGACGTGGAAACTACTGACGTGGCATGAGACGTCGATGTTGATGTGGCATGAGACGTCGATGTTGATGTGGCATGACACATCGAATCTAACATGGAATTTTGGATAATGTGGCATGACACATGGATGTCGATGTGGCATGACACGTGGATATTGATGTCTCATGACACATCATTCCCCTCCTGCCTTCATCGATTGTCGCCCATTTCCCTTAGATGACCCAAACACCTCGCTGATTTGGCTAACTCCCAAACATCGACAATTTCCCTTGTTCAATTGATCTAAAAATACCAAACGAGTTCTGATACCAACTTGGTTCAAAATATCAATAAAACTTTAATACCAATTCAACTAGAAAATCCTTAGATGTCAATTAATTCTTAAATACACATAAACTTCTGACCAGATTCGGTAAATGAAGATCGCTTGACTATTTGGAAAATATCATGTGTATGTCTTACTTGTCCATAAACCCATAAACTAATGAATAACTTGAAATGTAAATGAGATAATACAATAGAAAATAAAAGAACTCAAATACACATGTAATTGACATACATCAATGCATGTTCAAAGTCCCTTTAAATAACACGATTGTTCTTCATCATTTCAAAATTCCAAATTACATTACAATATAGGCTTACAAAAACACAACTTTGAAGACACTCCAAAAATTAATTGCTCAAATGCAGAAATGGAGTGCACTATTGAATTCCTGGTGAAAAATTGTGCAAAATTGATATAAAATACTCAAAATTCCGTGAAGGTGACCCTCGACATGCTTTACAGTGTAGCCTTGTACTCTTTGGACACATTATGAGACCAAATTATGCTTAAAAAATGTGTGTGTACAATGCATTGGGTTGCGCATGATTAAATAGGGCATGGCCCTTAACCTCCATACCGAACTTTACGGTCAACTTTAAATATTATCTATCATTTCATTACAATATATGCAATATTTGGCATGTTGGTTAGTGGCATTTTCTAAGTTGTTGGTATCGTTGGCGGGTCGGGGGTTCGATTCCCACCAACCGCCATATATCTCGCAAATTTTTGTTACAACATATTTGTATATAGTTTGTTGGTTGAACACTATATATATATATATATATATATAGTTTACGTTTGTTATAATAAAACTCCTGTGGCATATAAGGTTAAGCCCCACCCCCCGTGGATAGGCTAGGCCCTCGACCCCTTTTAAACACAAAATGAAATGTAACACAACTTTAAATATAATGTAAAACATATAGTGGTTAAGTGATAATGTATTGGTGCGATGGTATTGGGTTTGTGTTAAGGCTTTGGAGGTTATGGAGGTCACGGGGTCGAACCCTATTGATAGGCTAGGCCCTCGGCCCCTTTTAAACACAAAATGAAATGTTACACAACTTTAAATATAATGTAAAACATATAGTGGTTAAGTGATAATGTATTGGTGCGATGGTATTGGGTTTGTGTTAAGGCTTCAGAGGTTATGGAGGTCACGAGGTCGAACCCTATTGACACCATAATTTTATACAAAATAAACCAATATTGACCAATGAGGRGTCGCCATGTGGAAATATCTCATTGGCTCTTCCAATGCCACATGYCAAATTAGGATTGAACAAATTGCTTGCCACTTGTCATCATGCGATTGGATCACCTAGATTTGTACCTTGCCCAGTCAATTGCCAATTAGGTGCCACATCAACATGTCACGTGTCACCCTCAGGTGGTGCCAATTCCAACATATAGTGGTTAAGTGATAATGTATTGGTGCGATGGTATTGGGTTTGTGTTAAGGCTTCAGAGGTTATGGAGGTCACGAGGTCGAACCCTATTGACACCATAATTTTATACAAAATAAACCAATATTGACCAATGAGGGGTCGCCATGTGGAAATATCTCATTGGCTCTTCCAATGCCACATGCCAAATTAGGATTGAACAAATTGCTTGCCACTTGTCATCATGCGATTGGATCACCTAGATTTGTACCTTGCCCAGTCAATTGCCAATTAGGTTCCACATCAACATGTCACGTGTCACCCTCAGGTGGTGCCAATTCCATGGGAGTTTTATTATAACAAACATAAACTATATATATAGAAAATAGTTTGAAAATATATACTATATGTAGTATATATATATATATACCGTTCAACCAACGAACTATATACAAATATGTTGTAACAAAAAGTTGTGAGATATATGGCGGTCGGTGAAAATGGAACCCCCGACCTGCCAACAATACCAAGAACTTGTCAGCATGCGATTGGATCATCTAGATTTGTAACTTGCCTAGTCAGCTGCCAATTAGGTGCCACGTGTCACCCTCTGGTGGTGCCAATGCCGTGGGAGTTTTATTATAACAAACATAAACTATATATATAGAAAATAGTTTAAAAATATATACTATATGTAGTATATATATATCGTTCAACCAACGAACTATATACAAATATGTTGTAACAAAACGTTGTGAGATATATGGCGGTTGGTGGGAATGGAACCCCCGACCTGCCAACAATACCAACAACTTAGAAAATGTCACTAATCAACATGCCAAATATGGCAGATATTGTAACGAAATTATAACTAATATTTAAAGTTGACCGTAAAGTTTGAGATGGAGGTTAAAGGGGGCACAACCCAAGTATTGTACACACACAAACAATTTTTATGCAGAATTTGGTCTCGTAATGCATGCCAAGAGTACGAAGGGTACGAGTTTACATCGTAAAGCATGTTGGGGGTCACCTTGATGGAATTTTGAGTATTTTATATCAATTTTGCATGATTTTTCACTAGGAATTCAATGATGCAGTCCTTTTCTACATTTGAGCAGTGGATTTTCAAAGTGTCTTCAAAGTTGTGTTTTTGTAAGCCTATATTGTAATGTAATTTGGAATTTTTAGATGATGAAGAACAATCATGCTATTTAAAGGGACTTTGAAGATGCACTGATGTATATCAATTACATGTGTATTTTAGTTCTCTTATTTTCTATTGTATTATCTCATTTACATTTCAAGTTATTTATCGGGTGATGGGTTTATGGTGATCCAGGTGTATCTTAGTGGCCAACCACATTTTCCACTGAATCAACATTTTGAGCATATGGTTTTGATAAACCATAATATCCACCCTTTTGATGGGGAATGTAATGTAATACCATATTCATTTGTTGATTACATACATCATGTAATGATTTTATGTACATGCCTACAACATAACATTAATGCATCATATCCCATTAGAACTCCACAGTTAAGCATGCTCGGGCTAGAGTAGTATTAGGATGGGTGACTCCACGAGAAGTCCTAGTCTTTTACATGCCTATGGCATTTTATAAACTAAGATTAATTTATCCCACATGCATCAAGGGAATTGTTCTCCTCTCACTCTCTCATATATAATTGAGGTGAAGGACGCCCTTTAAGCACACAATGGAGTGTGATGTAAAGCTTGTTGTGAATGAAGCGTTGCGAACATCTCTTTCTTTTCAGAGATAAGCTACCCCATTCTGTCAGTTTGTGTTTCACGATGTTTTTTCTATCTTATTCATTAATAGAAGTTGGGTTTCATTGTATTTTTGCGTTCTCTGCTATATTTTTGTTTTTGTCTCATTTCGTTCTCAGCATAATCTGGATCATTATGGACAAGTAAGACATACACATGATATTTTGCAAATAGTCAAGTGATCTTCGCTTATCGAATCTGGTTGGATGTTTGTGTGTATTTAATAATTAATTGGCATCTAAGGATTTTCGGGCTGAATTGGTATCAGAGTTTTATTGATATTTCGAACCAATTTGGTATCATAATTCTTTT
This sequence comes from Picea sitchensis, assembly GCA_010110895.2. NCBI lineage: Eukaryota > Viridiplantae > Streptophyta > Pinopsida > Pinales > Pinaceae > Picea > Picea sitchensis. The sequence goes on from SNQJ01S0092445.1 coordinate 56,377, forward strand.
GGTATTTTCGGATCATATTGTATCAGAGCTATTTTTGACATTTATTTGCAAGTGAATGCTTACAAGGTCCAAGTCTAAGCAAGGTGAAGGTAAGCTTGCAAGTTATAACCCTGAAATTGGTTCAAGGAGCTTCACTCGAAGAAAAGAAATGGAGCATGAATATTTTATTTCTAAGGCTGATAAGGAGTTTCAAAAAATGTTCCTTGAGATGACATATGTGGTTAAGGAATTGTAGGAATACCTAGAAAGAAGGAGAGCAACTCTTCATCAAAATGAAGGTGGTCTAGTTGAAACAATGGTAAAAACTAAAGCAACTAGAGGAGGAGAAGGTGAAAAACCTCCAGAGCCTCCTTTGTCCCCATCGTCGTCATCATAATCATCATCATCATCATCATCATCATCATCTTCCAATGGAAATGAACATCCATCTCATAAGAGAAAAAAACATTCAAAGAAGTGTTCTCATTCTCATGATTTTCCTTTATTAAATCTAGATGTAAAGTTTGATTTGCCTACTTATGATGGAGAGTTGAATGTAGATAAGTTGGATAATTGGGTCAAACAGATTGAAGTGTATTGTAGGGTACACAAAATCACATAGGACACTTCAAGGATACAATTGGCTACTCTTCGCCTAAGTGACATAGCTTTGATATGGTGGGAGAGTCGAACACGGGATGATCTTATTCAACATGGTAAAATCATTTCTTCATGGACTGTGTTTACTGCTGCATTAAGAAAGCCATTTTATCCATTAGATTATATGAAAACATCAATGATTGTTTCACAACATTTACGACAAGGAAAAGGGACAAATGTTCAAGCTTATACATAGGAATTCAAGAGGAAGGCATTATCTTTGGGAATTCCCTTACATATTCTTGAGACTCTTCTAAAGTATATTGGTGGTATGCACTCATATCTTCGCCATACTATATTGATGTTTAATCCTACTAATATTGACAAAGTATCAGTTCAAGCTACACATCTTGAATCCAGCAAAGGAAAACGTGTTGAGGATGTATCAGAGGAGCATTCAAAGGGAAAATGGAAGAGTAAGAAGACATGTACAGTGAAGAAGAATGAAGAGAAAAATCCAACATGTTCTCACTGCGAGAAGAAAGGACATGATAAGAAGCTTCACTCAAAGAAAATAAATGGAGCATCAATATGTTCTTTATGAGGCTGATAAGGAGTTTAAAAAAATGTTCCTTAAGATGACATCCATGGTTAAGGAATTGTAGGAAGACCTAGAAAGAAGGAGAGAAACTCCTCATCAAAATGAAGGTGGTCTAGTTGAAACAATGGTAAAAACTAAAGTAGCTGGAGGAGGAGAAGGTGAAAAACCTCCAGAGACTCCTTCGTCCCCATCATCGTCATCATCAACATCATATTCCATTGGAAATGAACATTCATCTCATAAGAGAAAAAATCACTCCAAGAAGTGTTCTTGTTCTCATGATTTGCCTTTATTAAATATAGATGTAAAGTTTTATTTGCCTACTTATGATGGAGAGTTGAATGCAAATAAGTTGGATAATTGGGTCAAACAGATTGAAGTGTATTGCAGGGTACAAAAAATCACATATGACACTTCAAGGATACAATTGGCTACTCTTCGCCTAAGTGACACAACTTTGATATGGTGGGAGAGTTGGGCACAGGTTGATCTTATTCAACATGGTAAAATCATTTCTTCATGGACTGGGTTTACTACTGCATTAAGAAATTAATTTTATCCATTAGCTTATATGCAAGCATCAATGATTGCTTCACAACATTTACGAAAAGGAAAAGAGAAGAATGTTCAAGCTTATACATAGGAATTCAAGAGGAAGGAATTATCTTTGGGAATTCCCTTACATATTCTTGAGACTCTTCTAAAGTATATTGGTGGTATGCAATCATATCTTCGCCATACTATATTCATGTTTAATCCTACTAATATTGGCGAAGTATCAATTCAAGCTACACATCTTGAAGCTAGCAAAGGAAAACATGTTGAGGATGTATTAGAGGAGCATTCGAAGGGAAAATGGAAGAGTAAGAAGACATGTATAGTGAAGAAGAATGAAGAGAAAAATCCTACATGTTCTCATTGCAAGAAGAAAGGACATGATAAGAAGCATTGTTGGAAGTTGCATACATAATTGAAACCAAAGTGGGCTCAGCCTAGGAAGGGTAAACAAAAGATCATGACCATGGTGAAAGATCTTGGATCAAATTCTAAGGATGAAACCAAGGTTATAGTTATAGGAATCAAAGGTAAATATTCTATTGCAAGTTTCAGTTCGTGCACATGTTTCATTTACGAGTTATCTCAAAGCACACTAAGATTGATACACTTGTTGATAGTGGATTTCAAGTGAATATTATTTTAGAGCAAGTTGTTCAGGAGTTGGGATTGCAAACTAGGCCTCATCTGAGACCGTATCCTTTGGGTTATATTTGTGATAATGCTCAAGTATAGTTAACTAAACAATGCAAGTTACAGTTCACAATCACATCTAGTTTCATTGATGAGGTAGAGTTAGACATAGTTCCACTTGACATTTGCGAGATTATTTTGGGAAGTCCATACTTGTATGACAAGAATGACATTTTCTATAGGGAATAGAACAAGTATCATATTTTCAAGGATGGGATTGAGTTCATTGTGAGATCTCATCGGATGAACATGAATTTGACACTTGTCATTACAACGCACATGCCATCTAATGTTAGTATCTATGATCCATATTTACAGCCTATGGTTGAAATAATTACAGGTCCTTTGGTTGATGTTGGTCATGTTAAGAAGGGAAGATATGTTGATGGTTCATTCTCTTTTGCATCATTATATTCAATTTTGTTGATCAGTTTATTACTAATCAATGGAGTATGGTTATCTATTGCAACAATTAATGGCATAGTTTGTGAATTTAATGGAATATTTAACTTGATCAACAATGTTTTTTCAGTCTTCAATATGGTTGTGATGAGTTAGGTGCTCATTATCCAAGCGAGAAGGATGAATGATAATGGATAAGTGAGGTGGAAGCATTCTAACTTGATTTATGAATAATCCTCTTTTAAGAGGCATATAAAGGTGCATGTTATAAGCTTCTTTTAAATACTATTTCATGTTCGTATGGATGTATACCTTGATCAAAAGTAAGGCAAGTATAGATGGTCACAATACAAGCAAAATTGTTCTTCAAGGAAAAAGCGACAATGGACAGAGTATTAATTTAGGGACTTCTATAGATACATCAATCAGAACAAAGAGTCCAAATGGGAAAGGCATAGATCAACATTCTACTTGGTTTCACATTGGCCTAGATAGACTATCTTCCACAAATTCAGAAGATGGGAGTGGATGATGAAATATAGATACAGGTATTGCAGAGATTCAGTGAACATGAATTTTGTAGTTTGGATCTTTATGAGCCAGAACTAGAGTTATATATCATATTAGATACATTTCTAGAGGCCAGATTTAGATCCATATTCCAGAGAAGCAAACAAAAGTGCACTGATCTAGTACCTAAGATCGAAGACCCAAGATGAAGACTTATTTCCAAAAGAATCAACAATATGGAAGAGTGAATAATCACTAATTTGTTGAATATCTATACTTTTGTAGGTCCAAAAGTTCTTCAGTGGGAAGGTGTGATCCATGAATATCTAAGGAACACTCACAGAGGTCTAGGAGGATCCAGAATGCTCACGGAGGTCCCAGGGGATCCATAAAATCTAAAAATATGACCATCTTAAATGATCAATAAAATGACATCATTGCATAGAGATCATTGTTAAATTTCCAATGAAACAAACGATGCATCAAACAGAGCTCGTGTGAAAAAGTTATGGCTATTCAAAGTTTGGTCAAACCAAGTAAAATGGGGGTGCCACGTGGCAACCTCTCTCATTGGCTCTTCTAATGCCACATGTCAAATTAGGATTGAACCAATTGCTTACCACTTGTCATCATGCGATTGGACCACCTGGATTTGTACCTTTTGCAATCAACTACCAATTAGGTGCCATGTCAGCATGCAACATGTCACCCTCTGATGGTGCCATGTGGCATCCCCATTTTTCCTAGTTTGACCAAAATTTTACCAGCCATAATTTTTTCATATGAGCTCTGTTTGACGTGTCATTTGTGTTTTTGGAAATATAATGACGAGCTCTACACATTGATGTTGTTTTCTCGATAATTTCATATGGTTTAATTTTGAGATTTTATGGATCCCATGGGACCTTTTTGAGCATTTTGGATCCTCTTGGACCTCTGTGAGCATTCCTTAGATCCTCCTAGATCATCTATCGAAACAGTTCACCAAATCGGTCAATGCCCAATCATCAAACTGTCGATGATTTTTGTTGGTGAACAAAAAACTCCACCAAATCAATCATCAACAAATTCCATTGGTGGCTAAATCATTTCACCAATCCAACCAACCCGACCATCAGTTGTCGACGAATTCTCTTGGCCAAATCCAATACTTAGAAAAAAATTCAACCAATTCTCGATAAATCTTGATCGTCGATCTCCAAGCTAAGATGATATTGACTGTTGATTGGATCCAACCTCCCAAAGGCCAAAATGAATCCAAACCATCGATCTGTCTCCTTTTCCCCACTACCAAAAATGAATCTCGACCATTGATCCAATTCAACTTCAAAACAAACTAAAATAAATCATGTTCGTCGATTCTCTCTTTTTTGCAAACACCAAAAACAAATCATCGTCGTTGTTATGTTCCTTTTGAAAAACTATGAAATCTTATCATTTTTTAAAATTTATTAAAATGAATATGGGTTGTTGATCTTGAGATCAACCATGACCTTGGGCGTCGATTCGTTGAACTCTTCCCCATGCCACAACGACCATTCGAATATGAATTTCAACCTTATAGGTTGAATTTTAACTTTTCCACTCTGTAGATCGATGCCATTAAACATCTTAGAAAATTTCAGGTTATTTAAAACTCTAATATGTTCACAAATCTGGGGAATTTCTGTCTAATTTTTTCAATTTCCCCCAATTTCACTTAGACCAAAGTATGCAACAACGAATTTCCCAAATTCCCACTCGTCCTAGCCTATACTAGTCCAATGTTTGAATGCGAAGCTCTGAAACCACTATGTAACTTACCCGACCACCAAGGTTGGGCCACACTACTTCAATTCACACCTCAAGAACTGATTTTGAATTCTGATAAAAATTAATTATTAAAGAAGCATGAAAGAAATGTAATAACTTCACATCCAATAATCAAGATTCATGCTAGATTTAAAAATAATGTTTAAACATGCCATTGTTATCGGATTAATCGGTAAGTGCGGACACAAACATATCTCCCTAGATACCACGAGAAACTAGAAAAAAAATTGAACAAAATGCACACTTCGCCTTAAACTTCATCATCATATGAACTAGTTTAATGAGTTACAAGCAACATACATTTTAAACGATGCTTGTCCTCACTAGTTTCGTCTTTATAGCTCCTTCCTTGAGTTTGCAGAATAATAAGCCTATTTAATAATCACAAACCAAAAAGAGGGAAAACAAAGATACATGTATTCTAATGAAGTCTATGTACATGATCAAGGAATTATACAATAGAAGACAATATGATTATATAGGAAAGAAATGCATTATTGTATTAAGTGAATAGAAAGTGGAGAATACAACCCATGCTTTGATGTTACAAGGTCCCCTTTCAATGGATATTTGCTTCAACACACACACCTTTGCTCCAAATGCCTTGAATGAAGAAGATCCACAATCTGACTTGAAGAACTAAAGCAAAGCTCTCAAGCATAATCTGAAGTAGAACTCTCCATACAAATATTAGCCTTTTCCATGAGACATCCCTCTTTATATAGTGTGAAAGAGATATGGATGAGGATATTAGGATGATCCCACCAAATCAGAGAAGCGAGTAAGATCCAAATTGATCGGAGGCAACCTCATCTTCTAGAACATTCATGAAATTTGACTTTTCCCATGATTTAAGCATCGTCTCATCCTATACACAAGCAACATGCAATGACATCACAGTCCAGGTATAGTGTAGAGTGCGACGATTAGGCATCGTCGCACCCCATGCATATAGCAGGGTGCGACAAACTTCCTTCATATGGTTTTTTGGCAAAGGAAAGCAAATCACTTTTCCCATGAAGAAAATATCTTTTAATATTTTTAGGGAACATGAAAACATGTTGTCAGGTGATCACTGAGGTGACCAAAATAATGTGTAACAGAATGCCCCCCAAAGTATGAAGCTGGAACTCGTGACAACTGAAATACTTTGTAGAATGTGTGTGTCGAAAACAAGGAGTGCATCGATTAGGAACCTACAAACAAACAAGCATCTGCATAATATCATACCATTTCTAAGTAGACATTCCCATGCCTAGACTACAAGTGACTCTAATCATAAGTTTCAAGTGATTCATGGCCACTAAACATACATTGTGGATCCATGTCATCATGATTCAACATAGCCACTAGGAATACACTGTGGATCTATGCTCTAAAATAATTCATATTTGGACATAGCCACACGACATACATAGTGGATCTATGTGTTAGTAATAATTCATGAATACTATGTCGCAACCTGGACCAAAATGATAAGATCCAGGGTTTTCATTTCCATCGTCTCTAAGTATGAATCTAGCCATGCGATTATAGGTGTTGAAGTTGAACATGGTAGAAACCACTTGATTATCGGTCATTAATGAAAACCGTTAACAAGTGCGAGGGAAATCACTATTGATGTCAATGAATCCCAAGGTACCCTAGTACAATCCAATTAGGGGTCAATGATTTGAACCCACTGTTGAAAGTGAAGAGACCTGCCATTGAGGCATGTCGACTCTAAGGTATTGAATGATTTCTAAGTCTTGTTCCCGGATAACGTGTTGAAGTCGACAGGAAAAGACTTGTCACAGGAGGGCCTTGATGTATCCCCCATCAATGACATGAAATATGTAACATATTTGAAGTAAAGAAGAGTATGAAGTGATTCGTAATTGACACAGGGAAGGTCGACATGGTAGAAAATTTATAACTACAGATGACCGACTCGATAGAAGGATTGTTTAGGTTGGACTTCTCTTGAACTTATGAATGACATGACAATGGTATTGGTAGAATTGATTCAAGGAGCACCTAACATATGGACTTGTGGATGGTCAAATGAGAGACAAATGGATTTCCCAACCTAGATACAATGATGAAGGGGGGTGTCATGTTCAAGAGCGACTATTATTGCCACTAACACAAATATAGAGACACATTTCTTTCCCAATTTTCCCCACCATTTATGGCGAGTACCCATTTATTTTTACACAAGCTTGAGGAGGATAACATATGCTTGTATATGTAAGATCATCCTTTGGACGAGTCCCTCAGAGTATGTTTAACGAAACCTAAGAAGTAGTGGTTCAATCCCCTATGGGTCTTTCGATGTTCGTTTAAGGAGTCCAAGGAAAGAAAATTCATGGGTTTTTCAATTTCAGAGAGTCTGAAAAACACTTAAAGAGAACTCCATCATGTCCTTTTTCATAAATTAATATAACGAGGCCGAAAAAGTGATAACCTACCGCCCATCAGATGTTTTCTTCAAATAATTTTACGAGCATGAAAATAACAAGGTTTCTCAGTCATATTTTCATGTGTAGGGAGTTTGAAAAGAGATTAGATGATACTCCATAGGTTTCGTTTTTTTGTGTCACCATTACGAGTTCAAAAAAAGGACAAAAGACTACTCGATTACATTCTCATGGTTTCACGAGAGTGAGAAAGAACTAAGACTCTCCTCAGAGTTTTTCCTCAAAAACCCTAAAGGATATGTACATGCAACAAATATATAAAAACAAACCAAAAAAGCAAACCCTTGTTCCAACGTCTCACTTGTAGAGTTTTTCAATCTGCAAAAATCAACCACTTGTAAAGTTGTTAAGACTTTAGGGCTTGGATAAAGCATAAAAATAATATAATATACAAATGAAAAGTAATAAAATTCAATAAAATAGGTAAAAAACCACATTTCACTATTTCATTTGTAACTTCACCCAAATATTGCTCCAAAGCCCTTTTTCACCTCGATTTTCAACTGTTGATTGCAGAGTGCACGACGGATAATTTCACGAATCGTCTCTGCTAAAGAGGTAATCTCCTTCTTCTTCATCTTTTCATGGATTCAAAATTGATTTTCAATGGTTAACATTTTTCTTTTGGGTCAATTTTTAGGGGTTACCCGAGTGTTGAGGTCGTCGCAAGTGCCCTATATCGGGAACTGCGACGATCTAGGATCATCGCAGGTGACCCTATAGGTAGGGTGCAACGACACCGTACTGTGAGAATGTGTAGGCCTGTGATGTCCACAACCAAAAATTAAAAAAAATATGAATCTAACTAGAAAAAACCCCCAGGAAAGATTTAATGTGTCTAACTCATCTTATGGTTCCTTGATAGGTCTTCCTTGGTCAAGATGTTGGAATGGCATGAGCGAGAAAACGAAGAAGAATATTACTTCGTCGAGAATGAATCAAGAATAGTTATGTGTCTTTGACAGTGTGGGTTACTAAAATTATTCAAGATTCAGGGCATGAGGGCCCAATTGAGACTAATGGTGTACTTGGTTCACATGTGGGATGTGAATGAGTGGGAATTTCACGTGGGCGCCCACATACTCACCATAGATATCGAGGATATTTATTTCCTGACAGGAATATCTCATCGTGGTTCACGGGTGACACTTACAGGCAATAGGGGTGGAGGTGAGCCTATGAACTACTCCACTCTTCATCATTGTGTTCCAGGTACCGAGAAACATAGTGGTAAGGTAGCTATTAGGGATGTTCGATATTTTCCTTTGTGGACTATCCTCTATACTATTACTCGCATGGCAGGGAGTGCAGCTCCCCACATGGCTTTACAGATCCATTTTCAGTATGCATTGGACTGTATGGAGCCCAGGGTCTTCAATTGGTGTGAAGGGGTCCTAAAAAGCATGAAGAAACAACTTACCAAGTGTAGAAGTGGTGGGTTAAAACAATTTGGATATGGGTCTATTTTGGTATCCTTTTTCTTGGAAAGGGTTCCTGTCCTACGATTACAAGTGAAGTGGGGTATACCCACTCCACAGGATCCGAGGATCAAGAGGTGGGTAGATATCATGTCTCAACAGGGAGGTGGTCCCATCGTCAGGTATGACAATGTATTCTTCCAGTGGTTGAGGACTTAGTTGCTCATGGTTGAATATTATGCGTATGTCGGGGTAGATTTTTGAGGACATAGGTAAGAAGGAAAATTTTTCTATATAATGTTTTTGTCATTTTTGTGTTATTTATCCGATGACTAATCGAGTGATCTTCAATAATGCAGATGTGGGACCTTATCGTTCTCCAAGTTCATCCCCGATCCAGAGGTAGGGAGAGAGAGGAGTTGTAGCAGGAGTAGCTGCCACAAATTTCGAATAGAACAAAACCTAGAGGGACTCACCATGAATGTCCATGATTCCACAATATATGATATTCCTAGGGATTACCAACGCCATAAAGTGGGAATATCCACATCCATCGGTCGACTGCTCCGTAGAGTATCATGGGCAGTCACATGTTATAGCGAGCAACATCCTTGATGCTTTGTTATATATGAAGCCATGTGCTTCACATTTTTGATATTTTGGTCTTCGGAAAAAACACTTTTTGTAAACTTTTATCGTTATTAATATAAATCTCCTACCAACTTACTTGTTTTATGTACAAAGTGTGATTAGATTTTATAAATGTCTCAAATGTTTGTCTAACACATAATTAACTAATGCATTTGTTAATGTATTTAGACATCTAGGAATGTGTTGATATTTAATGTAATCAAAATAACGTTCCAAGAGGCGAATTCGTAAATATACCCTTAGTAAAGTAAGACTCTGGATGGAATAAATGTTACTCAACTGTAGGACTACCAACTGCGAATCATGTCGTACAATAAGATGACGCATTCCAAGTGAAACAATGTCATTTAAAAACTCAATAAATGCACTGTATTCCTTGATATTGTTAGTTGCACGACCAAGGAAAACACCATGTAGACTGATCAATTCATCCGTAGGTGCATATATTGCCCAAGCAACAGACGCTAAGTTTTGAGTACTGTGACTAGTTCCATTAGTGAAGAAAATATAGGGTAGCGAAGACACTGACATCTGGAAACCAATCACAATGCAAGGTAAGAAGCTGAAGGGTGAAACCAAACAATGAAAAATCACACAAGAGTATGATACACTAAAATACACATCACTTATGCAAAAATGATTTAAGCATAGTACTTCTTCAAGTAAAGTCCATTTCCGGGTTCACTAAAAGGAACTCCATCATAATCTACTAGCTCATAAGCCTCCTTCTCCAACACTC
>SNQJ01S0092446.1:2001-14226 GCA_010110895.2 Picea sitchensis
ATATAATTGTTTACTAAAATCACAATTATTATATTTTATTTTTTCTAAATATTTTATTAATTTATAATATCCAACTATTATAATACATTAAATTTAAAATATTAAATATACATAATAATATTAAATTTTGATTTATTTTTCATAAAAATGTATGCAAATATTGGATTTGGTTAATCAATAAAAAAACATAGTTATTGGATTTGTTGATTTTATTTTGTTGTTATTTTTTCCTTTGCATGTCACTACTACCCTCTACTCTTTCTTTCCCTCTTACTACACTATTGTTTAATATACTCAATTTTTACTATTTACCATCACTCCTTACCACCTTTCTTCTTTATAGTGCATTCTATTTTGTTGTTTCTTTTTACTCTTCCTAGCCTATATATTCATTCAATTCACATCTCATCAATGCACTTGTTATTCTTACAAATTTCCTTCTTATACTCCTACTACAATTACACTAAATATTACCTTATTAACTTTACCTTCTCTATTTATTTATTATATGGTTACTTTATATGTTGTTGTTATATGTCACAATTAGTGTTAAGATATTGTAGGGCTCTTAAAGAAAAGAGAAAATTATGTTACATGGCTAGTTGTACTTTATGCATATTCCAGAAGTTGTGGATGGCATTGACATCACTAAACATAATATAGATTTTCATATTAATATTATCTATGTAGAATAGGTTATTAATTTATGATTTATGTATTTATAACTATTAGTTGTATTTAACTCATTTTATTATGATTTTGGATAATCTATTTAAATAGGTAATTTTCACAAGTTTAAATAATTTGGGGCTTCAATTACCTTAACTATAAAACTTTATCCATAAAGTTCTTCTTTAAGCAAACTTGCTTTAAGTCTTTTATTTAAGCAATGGAATTTTTTTTACACTCCAACATTTTTTGTTATATTTCCGAACACTCATTTCTTGAATTGGTTTATGTTATAATGGATCCATTTGGTAAATGACTTATTTGCTCAATAAGAAACCTCAATCTTATTGCCTAAATTTTTTAATTAAACCCAAAATGAAAATAATTTCATTTATGGTTTCAAGATATTTAGAGTAAACTAGCTTAAAGTGGATATATTCTCCATAATAGTCTTTAAGATTTATTTACCCCAACATATATGCACCAATCATAATAAAATAAATCAAAATTTCAACAAACCAAAACCCCTTTATTGATCTTTTTAATCCCTTATCCATTATATGTATTCATTGTGATTATTTTTTTTGTTTTAATCCTTCATTTAAAATATTAATATAATACATTATATATTAACCTTTATTTTATTTTATTGTAAAAAATTAATTATTATTATTATTTGCTATGATGTTCAACATTTATATTTATATATAAAAAAAATATTCTGATAAAAAAAACTAATATATATATATATATATAAACTAATATAAAAAGTCCATGAAAACTCAACATTATATACTACTGGAAAGAGGGTATAATAATAATTGTTGGAGACAAATCGTTGTATAAACCTAAGTTGAAATATTACTTAATCCAAGTACTATATACTCACTCGATAGATTTCTATGTATATAGTACTTGAATTAAGTCATATTTCAACATAGGTTTGATACAACGATTTGTCTCCAACAATTATTATTATAACCTCTTTCCAGTAGTATATAGTGTTGAGTTTTCATGGACTTTTTATATTAGCTTATATATATATATATATNAAAATTTCAACAAACCAAAACCCCTTTATTGATCTTTTTAATCCCTTATCCATTATATGTATTCATTGTGATTATTTTTTTTGTTTTAATCCTTCATTTAAAATATTAATATAATACATTATATATTAACCTTTATTTTATTTGATTGTAAAAAATTAATTATTATTATTATTTGCTATGATGTTCAACATTTATATTTATATATAAAAAAAATATTCTGATAAAAAAAACTAATATATATATATATATGTATAAACTAATATAAAAAGTCCATGATATAGTTTTTCTTTGATCTGAATATTTCTTTTATATATAAATATAAATGTTGAACATGATAGTGAATAATTGGTCCATAACATTTTATAATCTTATTCACTTAATTCAAGATTTGAAATTAATTGCAAAATACAAAATTCACATAATTCAAAATTTCAAATTAATTACAAACTTAATTTGAACTTCGCGCAACACAGAAACTATGATGTGGATAGAAAATTTGAAGTGATAGAATTTTTAATAATCAAATATAAGATACCAAATCATCATACCTAAACAAAGCAGGGAAATCTATTCCTCTATCCAAAATCATACGGATTAATTTAATTCTACGAATCTCAAGATTGTAATGTGGGTGATGAGACATTTTATTCTTGAGGAAGATCTATCAAAGAATCCTTAAAGATTAATTTAGTTTTGGCCTTAACCTGCCCCTCTCGCCCAGAAGAGAATCGCTCCCACGAGGACCTTCTTCACACACGGGCACGAAGAGGTCAAAGTATAGCTACCACCTCAATAGAGTCCACCACCCATGATGCCAGGCTCCTTGACTGACTTCCCCGGAGAAAATCGGAATCGAGATTAGCGGTCTGAGCTTCTGCTTGTATAAACACTAGCAATTCCGTCCCAGAACCCCGATGGTCAATGGGTTAACCAGCACGGGGATATCGGGATATGTGACTTCGGGGGCCTCGCGGTTCCGCAGCGAACCGTTCACCTAGGTTCAAACCCGGGCCTTTGATGACACGTACTCCACTGGGGCTCCAACACCCAGCATTGCCACTGCATACGCGTGCGTCTCGGAGTTCCGCAGGATCAGATCCAGCGATGCAATTTTTCCCTATGATGAATCACAGAAACTTGAGGTCAGAGTACCCGAACCCAACTCCAAAGGGATCCCCTTAGCGTGTCCCTCTAGTCAGCGGTGAGGATTATACTCAGCGGACTAATAGGTGGCGACTTCCGCGGTCCGAGAAGTTCTTTACGCCATGAGACCGAACCCGATCCTCCGTGCCACATCAGCACCCACCCCTATGGTAGGGCCTAGCAGCCTTGACGCACAGCGTCTCCCTCGTGCTGCTCGGGTCCGCGACCTTTGCAAAACCCGAATCCAGGCTCCACCGGGATCTGGCATGCGTGTCCCCTTTGGGATCAGCGGCTCTACCGATTGGTCGAGGAAATCGCGATTAGGTATTGATTTCAAAGGGCTTGAAACCCTTGCCGGGGGGCGGTGACATAGAACCCCAGATCCTCATGGATCACCACGGCGCCCGCGTGCCCTATCACGGATCAGCGGTTCCAGATTGATTTGGGAAATCCGCGACACCAGCGATTTTTAGAGTGTGAACTCTCACGCCTGCCAACCTCAGAGATGTAGAAATCCAAAGTCAATGGACTTTTATCCCTTCCCCTCACACATTATACGGGTTTTCTCAGCGACTCCTCCCGCGATCCTACGGTCCTCGGGATTTCGCAAATTTCACGGGGGGTTCCAACCGTCGATTCTCTTCCACTTGAGAATCCTCCGGCTTCCAAGCTTTCCCTTGGTTCAAATCTCTCCCAAGTCTATTCCTACGATGCTTGCAAGGAACTACCCCTCCTAAGCTTTGTCTCTCCCTGACTCCTTCAAAGACTTCTCACACACTTCTTCCTGTGCTCCAACTGCTTGACTCTCAAAGCGTTGGGCAGGTAGACTGTGCAATCTGTTAACCGATCCGGTCCTCCCTTCTCTCGGACTAAGCTCTGAGACTTCAATTCGACCAGCACTCACCTGCGGTTGAATAGCTTAACTTCTTGTTGGTCGGCCGAGAATAAAGAGCTGCATTTGTTGAACCCCCTCAGCGCTTTTCGATCGCGAGGAGGAATTGGTACTCTATCGCGGGAATATCACAGTTGAGCGAACAGAAGCAATGAGACTTATTCCCTCATTCTCGGGTTACGAACTTTGGTATGAAATCACGTATGCAGCATATAAAGATAAGCATATAAAGAAACAAACATGCAAGGCATAATATCAACAACACATGAGATCAGAAACACATCCGTAGTTTGAACCAAAGCTTTTCCTATTAATTCATTATCTATACATGGAGTTTTCTTCACCAAAAGCTCTGCTCTGTCTCTCTCTTGCTCACATTGCTATCTTGAATAATAATCTCAATTATACAAGGAGAGTGCCTATATTCGTTTTCCCTCCGGGAAGTAAAACTGTCTAATCTATAACTAATTTCTATCTACTGAGCATTAAAACCATTAAATGCCCGCTTATCTACATTACATTACAAGTCTTTCGACTTTGTGAGATGCCTTTAGTAAAAGCGGCGTATGATACCGAGGTAGAATTCAAAATTTGGGGTTTGTTGGCTTGTCGGTTGTCTCTTCTTTCTCCCAGCGGCTCCTTGATGTTGGTGATGCTCACGCATCATACTCCTCGATAAAGATTTCATGGGCTCTTGTCGCAGGCTCCACATCTGATTATTATTCATGTTTCAAAATCAACGCCTGTCCCGGTGGCATCCTCTGCTGGGTGATCTTTCATTTCACTAGGTATTCAAAATCCTGCTTTCTCTTGGTCTTCTTCCTGCTCATTTATCCGTTATGCACTCCATCCCTCGATTTCTATACAGCGCTAATTGTTTACGCCTTTGGACCCTTTGGTTCCCTCGAGTTCGATTGCCTACTGCTTCAGCCACGGTATAAATCAAAATGTTGAAAATCGGGGAGATATCCGTGCTTGCTTAGAGCAGCCTCAAGCTCGTATGCATTTTCCCCGAATTTCCCTCCCGAGTTTTGCGGCCCAATTTTCTTCATCTTGAAGCATGTTATGCGTTCCTCTTGGGAACCTTTCTTTTCTCAAGTCCGCCAGAACCATGTCCCCAACTACAAAATGGTGTCTTTTCCTGCAAGTGGGCTCTGGGCTTATACTCTTGATTGGATTTTTGCAACCCGGCTGCTTCACTGCGTGTGAAGTTCTTTCATCACCCCAGCGAACTCCTCATCTCTCGTGCTGCTAGTCTCAGCATGTTTTGGCTCCACGAGCTCGGACTTGCTCCTCTACGTGTGTTCCATATAAAATTTGGAGCGGACTCTTACGTGCCCGATTCACAGAATGTCGTTGGCCATTACCGCAAACTCACTTTGTGGTAAGATCGATCCAAAGCAGTGCGATGCTCCACCACTGGAAGCTATCGCGGATCTCCCGAGATTGTTGACCCATAATCGCCTACGTACGCGGATGGTGGAAAGAAGCCCAGTCTTCGTCAGGTCCCAGCTTCTTCATGGCGATCCTCAAAATGGCCTATGATCTTAGTGTCGATCACGAGACTATGCTCCTCGGCAATACATGCAATCTAACAATCTCTTTAAAGAACAAATTAATAGCGTGCGTCGCATCGCTAGTCTTATGGCGCGGGATAAAATGTGCCATCTTGAGGGGTGTCCACCACAACAAAGATGGAATCAACTCCTCGTTATGTTCTCGTCAAACCCAACACAAAATCCATCGCGATTTCCTCCCACGTTGCTTTGGTTATAGACAGCGATGATATAACCAATGTTTTGTTTTACGCCCACGCCGGCGTGTTGACAAATTTGCATGCGGTCAATAAAATCTCACATTTTCCATACGGCCAATAATACGATTCGTTCAGCTTGGCGTATGTTTTGTCGTGCCCGAAATGACTTGCTAGTCCATCGCTGTGCTTTTCTCGTACCAATTCTCTCTCATAGAGCAATCCGCAATGCACAATTGGTGCCCTTGAATAGCAATCATCCTGTATCGAAATCTATCCACGAGGCTCTATCTGCGAGCAGCGGATTCTTGGTACTTCGTAAGCGTCCCCAAAATCAGCATCACACATACATATCCTTGGGTTTTCAAAACCCAAAGTCTTGACCACGAATTCACGTAGCAATAAACATTTTTGACTCAAATTTCCGGCTACCTTGTTCGCAGTCCCCGAAGTGTGCTTTATGACAAAGGTGAAATTCATGTATTCCACCCATTTCGCATGCTTTTGATTAGATTACTACCTGGCTGACTCAGTGCTGATGCATGATTATCAGCCCCGTACAACACAAATTATTTGTGTACGAGATAATGCCTCCACTTCTTCAATGCACGTATGATGGCATAAGATTCTTTGTATGCATTACATGGAGTACTTCCAACCCATCATCCGACTTCGGCGTAATACGTAGGTCTGTCATATTGACTTAAAACTCCTCCAACAACATATCCACTAACATCACACTTCACTTGGAAGGTATTCCGAAAATCAGGAAGCACTAACACTGGATGCTCGGTAATCTTGCGCTTCAACAGATTGAAACTCCTCTCAGCCTCAGCTGTCCATTGAAAAAATTTATGCCACTTTTTCACAGTATCCATCATGGCGGCCGATTCGAAATTTGAGATATAAGATTTTCTGCTTAGAAGCTTTCAAACCCGTGAAATCTCCCCTTACCTCCAAAAAGGAAACCATTTCTTGGCGATGGCCAATTCGATCACCTCTACCTTATCGGGATCCATCTTTAATTCATTAAAACCGATGTACAAACCCGGATATAGGAGTTAAATGCATGAAGGGAACACTTCTTCAAATTATTGAGCAACTTCTCCTGCTGCGGTCTCACCATCCCCGTGGCCAAATGCCTCAAGTGTTGTGCTTGGTCTTTAGCTGAAATCAAAATATCATCCGGGGTGCTTTCACCACAAATTTGCCAATGAATTCCCGCATGACTTCATTCATGGCCGCTATAAATGTGCTTAGCGTTTGTCAACCAGCGACATGACTAGCCATTCCTTACAAACCTACGTTTGTTTTGAATGCCATCTTCCACTCATCTCCCTCTCATCCGGATCGTGGTATCCACTATTGAGATCTATCTTGGAGAATGTTGCCCCTTTCGGTGATCCATCAAATTAAGTCCATCCTCGGCGGTGGAAACACATGCGATGGTGATTTCCCATTAATTTCCACAGATGCGTACATCCTCCAGCCTCCATCCTTCTTTGGACTCAATGACCGAGGAACAACACATGGACTCGGACTCTCTCTCACTGGTCCCTTGTCTTGCAGATCAGTACCTTCCCTTTTTGCGCTTCCCTCGTTCTCTTGAGGGTGTCAGCATTACCTTTGCCTTATTTGGAAAACTTGCTCAGGTTATGGGGTCAATGTGGTGACTCACAAACCTCATCGGTGGCAACGAGCGAATTAGTTCATCCGCGATGATATCAGCGAACTCTCCAAGCGGTTCACGGATCTCGTCAGGCAAGTCATCCACTCTTGTGCTTGTCGGGACAATTCTTGAACCCTCGGTTCAAACCCCAGAACCCCGTGTTTGTACTCCACTAGAGCTCCAACACAGCGTACCCTGCGCATACGTCCTCCTGAGTTTAGCGGATAAAACAGATCCAGCGATACGAATTTTCTCTATGATGGAATCGAGAAGCGGCGAGTCCAGAGTACGAGACCTGCGACTCCAAAGGGATCCCTTGGCGTGTCCCTCTAGTCAGCGGTGAGGATTATATCCGCCGGACTCATGGAGTTTGCGCCGACTTCACCCGGTCGAAGTTATTTTGCATCATAGGGCCGAACCGATCCTCCCGTGCCACTGTCAACACCCAGCGGTGGGGCTTCGCGCCTTGACACACAATCTCCCTCTCGGCGTACTATCCCGGGGATATGCGTGATTGGAAATTCAAGCTTCGATGCACAAGGTCCGACCTTTGCAAAACCGAATCGACTCCTCAGGATCCCTGCATCCCGCGTCCCCTTTCCTATCGCGTGCAGTTGATTGATAGTGATGCATTGATTTCCAAGGGAACTTGAAACCCTTGCCAGGAGGCGAGCGATGAACCCGTCCTCGGGGTTCGGCGCCCGCGTGCCTATGCGGATCAGCGGTTGGCGGATTGATTAGAAATCGCGTTCGCGATTTTTGGTGTGAACTCTCACCTTGCCAACCTCCGGGCTGAAACTCCGAAGTCAATGGACTTTTATCCTTCCCCTCACGGCGCTACGGGTTTTCTCCCCAGCGACTCCTCCCGCGATCGGCGGTTCACCGAGTTTCACAAAATTTCGCGGGGTTTAGCCAGAGTGATTCTCTACCGCGAAGTCCTCGGCTTCCAATCTTCCTTGGTTAAATCTCTCCCGAGTCTGTTCCTATAATTCTTGCAGGAACTACCCCTCTGACTTTGTCTCGACTCCTTGAGACTTCCTCCACGTTCTTCACATTGCTCAGCACAACAACTCGAAGGCGTTGAAGCCCGTCTAGACACATTACGAAATCCTGCTAACAGGGTCCAGGTCCTCCCCTTCTCTCGGACTTGCTACTGAGACTCATTTTCGACCTGCACTCACCTTCACGGTTCGAATAATCCAACTCAGCGGTCGGCCGAGAATAAAGAGGTCGTTATTTAAGACCCCCTCAATGCACTTTCGATGCGGAGGAATTATTTGCCTCTATCACGAGGAATCTCACAGTTCGAACAGTGAAACAAATGGAACTTATTCCCTCATTCTCGCAGGTTATAGACCTGGTATGCAATCACATATGCAACATATAAAGATAAGCATATAAAGAAGCAAACATGAAAAGGCATAATATCAACAACACCACGGAGATCAAAACACATCCATGGATTTGAATCAAAGCTTTTCCTATTAATTCATTATCGTACATGGGTTTCTTCACAAGCTCTTTGCTATGTCTCTCTCTTGCTCCTATGCTAATACTGAATAATAATCTCAATTATACAAGGAGGGTGCCTATATTGTTTTCCCTCGAAAGTAAAGCTGTCTGTCTACAACTATTTTTCTATCTAGCGGCGGTAAAACTGTGAAATGCCTCCTTATCTACATTACATTACAAGTCTTTCGACTTTGCCAGATACCTTTAGTTAAACGGAAGCGCAACAATACCAAGGTAGAATTCAAAATTTGAGGTTCACTGGCTTGTCCGATTAATCTCTTCTTTCTCCCACCTTATTTGGCACAAGCTTGATGAAGTTGTAGATGCTCACATCGGTTTTACAAATTTCAAAGTTTATGAAATAAAAATAGAATTAAAATTTGATAAATTGAAACCCTCTTAGAGGTATGTCCTTTTTTAATGTTTCAAAAAATAAAATTA
Organism: Picea sitchensis; assembly: GCA_010110895.2. Classification (NCBI taxonomy): domain Eukaryota; kingdom Viridiplantae; phylum Streptophyta; class Pinopsida; order Pinales; family Pinaceae; genus Picea; species Picea sitchensis. Next base: position 11,133 of record SNQJ01S0092446.1, read on the forward strand.
GATAAATTGTATTTTCCTTTTTTTTTTTCATAAAAATCAATCATATCACATATTATTTTTTATATACTTAATTTTATAATTATATATAATAAAAAATCAGTCCCACCTGAAGAGTAAAGAGACCTAATGAGTTCATTGGTAAAAATTAAATTTCACTTCACCAATAAATAATTAAACTTTTTGAGTTTAATAAATATGTGAAACCCACGCACACATACTTTTCGTGCGTCTCCACCCAAAATGACCTAAAATAAATTAAATGCAAAACTAGTCTCCATCCATCTTCCATTCATTTATTTTTGAGAAAGCCCTCATTAAAATAAATGAATGTGAAACGTGTCTCCACCCATCACAGATTCATTTATTTATCCGGCACGTCCTCATCCAAAAAATAAATTAAATGTGAACTTGTCTCCTGCCATCTCGACTGACATTTATTATTTTTCGGTGCGTCCCCATCAAAATAAATTAAATGTGAAGCGTGTCTCCACCATCTCCAACTCATTTATTTACGGGCTTCATTTTCCTAACTCCACGGTTCTCTTCTTAGGGTTTTGGAGTGGATGAGCGAAATTAGCCAGCCAATCATGGATGACCACCTCAATGGCCACCTCAAGGGCATAGCCATGGTTTCCAGGTAAAGCCTTCTCTTCTCAACTTCTCATTGTCGTGCAAACCACAACAAACATCATTATTTTCTATGTTTTAAGCTTCATGGATTGGTTCATAGAGTTTTTCCCCTTGAAAAAGGGTTATGAGGAAGCATATGGGCTTGTTCGTGGTGGGGTTTGGATGCTTCTTTCATCAAACCACTGGTGCGATTAGTGAGGGCGTACAATATGGTATAATTTGTGGAAACACAATCTGGTAGAATATGTGTGTTTCTAGAGGCCACGACCCCAAAACAAAAGTTCTTTTGGTTTATTGTTGAGTGGTGGTGAGGTAGATTCGGCCATGGCGGCCATGGCCCGTAACCTCCAAGCTTGGCACAATCTAATTTTCTTGCCAAGAAAATTTTGGTTATTTTAGTTTTTTTCTTTTCTTTTATTAAGCCTCTTTATTTTCCTTCATTTTGCAAAAATGGATTTTTATTTCTTTATTAAGCCTCTTTATTTTCCTTCATTTGCAAAATGGATTTTTATTTTTATTTTTCTTAAAAGTTTTCTTTAGATTTTGTTTGTGTAATGTTCTTATTAACATGATTTCTTTTTTTTTTACAAGATTTCATTATTATTATATATATATATATATATATTTCTTACATGTAATAAATCTTAGGATTGCATGTATATCTAATATATATTTCCATATTCTTTTAGAATTAAGATTTTAATCTTCTTTATTCTTTGTCTTCTTAATCTTCTTTATTCTCTGTCCTTACGGGTGAGGTCAAGACTTTCATAGGTGTGTAGGTGGCTTGAATAGGTGGAGAGAGACTAGACACTACGCAAGATTTCTTACATACTTCTCATTATTTTATCTTTAGGGTTTTCTTAGGGTTTCAAGGTTAATTTTCTTTTAGGATTCTTTTGGGTGTTTTCAACATTGGACTATTTTGTAATGACCCCATCCTTACGACGGCAAGCAACTCATTTTTTTTCTTTTTCTTTCAGGAGTTAAGAGGAAAGAAGGCAACGACGACAATAGTTTAATCAAACCACTGACGATGAACGATAGAATGTAGTCTAGGCAACAAGTTACTATGAAACCACACACTGACTCAAGACAACTAGCAAACATGCACAAAATAACAAGGAGGACGACTACCCTTCCGATGCAAACACGACTATGCCTACAAGCTAAGGGACAACACCCCCATCCCAACATCACGGACGAGACGAGCAAATACTAGAACCTCAAGGCACGCGGACCTAACGCCTAAAGGCATTCGGCCCTTGTGCCAAGAGAAACTTGCACGCTCGTCAACACTCACACAAAAAAAACTACTCCGGCCAAGATCTCGTTTTCCCCTATCCCCCAGGGCGCACAATGATCCCCTCATCAAGAATCATGTCGTTCCCCGGGTGATAGATGCATCAATAACCTTGGCGCAAAACAAAAGGGACCAAGACTCAAGAAAACTCCGATGAGCTAGGAACTGAATATTGACTGGGAGACTATACCTACCCCACACAAAGGTTGATGAGACACAAGAGGACGAAGACAAGGGGTGACGCCAGCCCACATGACATCATCCCCGCCCCTACCAATCACCCAGTCTAACCGGTCTATGATTACATTCAATTTTAACAAGGGTTCCATTATAATGGGGCATGTCATGTTACAATTAGACAACAATGCGTCCGCTAAATAAACGTTAATACAATTAATTTTGAAAATCTAAGTGGTCAATACTAAAACCATATTTATAATTTCCCTCTATCCTTGATTAAAATTCAATCCAACGAGTCTAAAATTTGCAATCCATTCCTTAATTACCAATCAAATTTTAATCTTTAACACAACCTAATCGGTCAAGTCTATGTTAATCCAAATTCCCCACCCAACTAGACATTAACTTAAATAACAACATTTACAATCTTAAAGTAGAATTATATCATTATAACACTTATGAACAATTAACTATCAACATATAGTCTAGTTATATTGACCGAACTAACAATACTATATGTCTAATAATATTAGAAGGAAACTACTAACTATTAGCACGGTTGGAGCAATTTATCGAGGAAATTAACATAGCGGTTACTTAACAATTAATATAGAAATAACAAGGAAATTACATGACCATTGTAACGAACTGAGTCGTTACGACAACCATTCTCGTAACAGGTGCAAATTTTTTTTTTTTGTGTGTGGGCGCGCGTGTAGAAGTAGCAACATAATGAACTGTATGACGCCACTCGACTAACAACAAGACTCAATCACGAGGTTCAGCACAAGAATGCTGAAGGCCTCAATGAGAACTATAACAACACAACCATAGGCAGAGGTGCACAACGCAGACACTCAACGAAAGGTAAAACTGACCACAAAATACGACTGACCTCCCGCACGTCCTACCCTGCAAGGTTAGGACCTCCACGACACATAAGCAATGCTCAAGCCCGGTTTCCCATCGTCTTTAACCATT
>SNQJ01S0092446.1:14276-32481 GCA_010110895.2 Picea sitchensis
TCTTTCAGGAGTTAAGAGGAAATAAGGCGACAACGACAACAATTTAATCAAACACTGACGATGAACATTAGAATGTAGTCTAGGCAACAAGTTACTATGACACCACACACTGACTCAAGACAACTAGCAAACATGCACAAAATAACAAGGAGGCAAACTACCCTTCCGACACAAACACGATTACGCCTACAAGCTAAGGGACAACACCCCCATCCCAACATCATGGCCTAGACGAACAAATACTAGAACCTCAAGGCGCGCGGACCTAACTCCTAAATGTATTTGGCCCTTGTGCCAAGAGAAACTTGCACGCTCGTCAACACTCACAAAAAAAAAACTACTCCGTCCAAGATCTCGTTCGCCCCTATCCCCCAGGGCGCGCCATGATCCCCTCATCAAGAATCATGTCGTTCCCCGGGTGATAGATGCATCAATAACCTTGGCGCAAAACAAAAGGGACCAAGAATCAAGAAAACTTCGATGAGCTAGGAATCGAATACTAACTGGGAGACTTACCTACCCCACACAAAGGTTGATGAGACACAAGAGGACGAAGACAAGGGGTGACGCCGGCCCACTTGACATCATCCCCGCCCCCACCAATCACCCAGTCTAACCAGTCTATGATTACATTCAATTTTAACATGGGTTCCATTCTAATGGGGCACGTCATGTTACAATTAGACAACAATGCGTCCGCTAAATAAACGTTAATACAATTAATTTTGAAAATCTAAGTGGTCAATACTAAAACCATAATTATAATTTCCCTCTATCCTTGATTAAAATTCAATCCAACGAGTCTAAAATTTGCAATCCATTCCTTAATTACCAATCAAATTTTAATCTTTAACACAACCTAATCGGTCAAGTCTATGTTAATCCAAATTCTCCACCCAACTAGACAATAACTTAAATAACAACATTTACAATCTTAAAGTAGAATTCTATCATTATAACACTTATGAACAATTAAATATCAACATATAGTCTAGTTATATTGACTGAACTAACAATACTATATGTCTAATAATATTAGAAGGAAACTACTAACTATTAGTAGGGTTGGAGCAATTTATCGAGGAAATTAACATAGCGGTTACTTAAAAATTAATATAGAAATAAAAAGGAAATTACATGACCATTAACACGACAATTAAAAGCACACTAACAATGTAGTTTACATGACTATTGTCATAACAAGTAATACAACAATAGCAAGGAATTTAAGGTGTTAGTTAACATTTAACTCGTTGTGTCATTTAATCCAAAGAATGAATCTGTTGGTCATTTACATTGCTATAGAAATTGTTCTGGAAATTAATATGACCATTACATAATAATGAATCTAGCAATAAGAAGGCATTTAACTCACTGTTATCCATTTTATTTGCTAGAAAAAATCAAGGCAATTAATGCAACCATTACATAGCAATGAATCTAACAATAGTAAGGCATTTAACTAACTATTATCCATTTAATTCACTGTGGAAAAATTAGAAAAAATGCAGTTCCCACATGGTGGCCAATCATGGCCAGTCGACAACAACTCAACAATTAAAGACAAACGTATCCAATCAACATCAACGCAGTCCATCACTCAAGGGAAAACGCAGTCACAGTTTGAAGGAGAAATCGTGGTCATTACTGCAATTCAGTTATGAATTGAATATCAATAAAAAGGGTGGGTGAATTCAACATGCACACAGTGAATTTTTATTTACCAAAACCGTGGTCATTCCGACAAGTGAATTTAAGACTTAAGAGGCTAAATTCGTGAGTGATTTCTACAGCAACTCAGTCCATCATTTGAAAGAAAAAATGTGGGCATTTAAAACGAAAATCTTAGGCTCATTTGAAAGAAAAAACATGGGCATTTAAAACAACAAACTCATTCTCATTTGAAAGCAAAAACGTGGGCATTTAAAACAACAAACTCAGTCTCATTTGAAAGCAAAAACGTGGGCATTCTTAGTCTCATCTGAAATAAAAAATGTGGGCAATTAAAACAACTATCGCGGTCTCTTTGAAGGAAAAATGTGGGCATTTTAAACAACAATCTTGGTCTCATTTGAAAAAAAAAACGTGGGCAATTTTAAATGGCAATATCTATCTCATTTGAAAGCAAAACGTGGGCATTTAAAACGACAATCTCTGGCAACATTTAAAAGAAAACATGTTATTCTATTTCCAGGATACCAATACCAATGCAGACATGAATCAATTCATTTTTCCATTGCCCAAATACCAATAGAAAATGCAGACATGAATCAATTTGTTTTTCCATTGCCAGAATACAAATACAAAATGAAGACATGAATCAATTCGTTTTTCCATTTCCAGAATACCAATAGAAAATGCAGACATGAATCAATTCGTTTTTCCATTGCTAGAATACAAATACAAAATGCAGACATCAATCAATTGGTTTTTCCATTGCCAGAATACCAATACAAATTGCAGACAATAGTAAGAGAACCGAAAGTATCCCATCATCCAAGGACAACAATGGAGGTAGACGACTGATAGGTTCGTCCTTTTCTCATCATACTCACACAGAAAGGCAGGGCGTTGAGATCCATAGGTCTATTAACGCTGAAGCGACGACCGTAGATCAGGCTCCTGGCTGACTGCCCAGGCGAGGACTGATGAGCTAGGAATGATAGGCATAACCACCACAATGGTCACAATCAAACACCACAAGGAGGTCAAGACATGAGGGGAAACAAAGGCCATGGGAGTCAATCAATCATCGAGTTAGACTATGAAAGAAATTTAGTCATCAATCTAGACAATCAGTTTACTTACTCCATTAAACATGAATATCCAAGCATAAATCCTACAACAATCTACCATACAAAAATGAAGAGAGCGTACCGTTGCCTAATCGCCCGCTCTAAGTGATGTTCCACGCGCTCTGTGAAACTCCTTCTTGCCGATCGACGAGACTTCACCGGTACCTCCCAGCCAATGCTATGGGTAATATTCTTCTCCCTTAGCGCCCCGAGCCGCAAAGGGGCCACACACACTATCCAAAGATTAAAGGCCATGAGAGTCAATCAATCATCGAAGCTAGAATATGAAAGAAATTCAGTCATCAAACTAGACAATCAGTTTACTTAATCCATTAAACATGAATATCCAAACATAAATCCTACAACAATCTACCATACAAAATGAAGAGAGCTGCATCATTGCCTAATCACGCCTGAAGTGATGTTCCAAGCGCCAGGTAACTCCTTCTTTTCGACCGACGAGACTTCACAGGTACCTCCCAGCCTAATGTTGTGGGTAATTTTCCCTAGCTTCCTTCTCGGTGCCACAAGGCCACACACACTATCCAAATATTCGACTAGTTCTAACTCACTGCAAGGGTCGAAGCACGGCCTACCTGAAGCTAGTATCACAACTCCCATGCTGTCATTCAAGTACAGATTTATGTAGTGTAACATTTTGTAAACATATAAGATGATCTTTCATCCTTCTTCCTCCTTCATTGTATAGAGTTTGAAGTCCCTTACTTTCCTAAAACTTTATTTAATTAAGTTTTAAAAAATTAAATCCTAAAAATTCCTCCCCTGCATAAGTGTCAACTATCCCCTTCATTCCTACACAAATTAATTTATTTAATTAATTAATTTCCTTTATTTCCCTCACCCACCTAGAGTCACCCTAGAATCTCTCCTAGGTGTCACCAAATTCCCTCACGTGCTTTAATGACTTTTCCCATTATCAATTTTCTAGTTCACTTTTAAATTAGAAAATTCTTAAATTGTAGATACCTTACTGTTTGACTTTTCTTCTTTTCCCTTGGGTTCCGCTTTTGTTCTAATGTTTCCTTCCTTAGTTTCCTAAATATTTTAGATTTCCTTCCTTCCCCTTTTCATTTAGGACTCAAATTGGCAGGTGTGGAAATTAACCCCTTTTTCCTTTTCCCTTTTGGTTAATAATTTTAAATTATCATAAATAATAAAACAATTATTTCAATTTTTTTTTTAATTTTTACCCTAATGTATTTCTTTATGAATCATTTAAATCTCTTACCCCATTATTATTACAAGATTTAACAAAGTGTATAATTATTATTTATGTCAAGCTTTTCTCTTTATTTATTTTTAAATAGATAGATAAAATTTTACCCACTAGCATAATTAGACTTAGACCTTAAATTTTTGTAATCACACATTTTATCAGGGAATTTGTTTTTAAAAATTCTTAACACGCTATTCGTCCTAAGGCCATCTAAATTTCATTCATTTATCATCAACAATGCGACGCGTCTCTTCAGGACGCATTAGGTTCCAAGGGTGCCACTCGCCTTAATTTGTTTCCCTTGTGCGACAAAGCTCTTCAAGACGACCACGCGTTCCAAGGGTGCCACTCAGCTTCTTTCCATTTTCTTGCATCTATGCCCTTTAAGATGAAATTTCATGCTCTAAGGGTGCCACTTGGCTCTTTGCCACCTGAAGTGTAGACATCAAAAACCCCGAGTCAATACTTCGGCCAAATTCCAACTTGTGGGAGACCATGACCCTAAGGAATAAGGCCCCCACCTTATTACGCACTCCTTAGAATCATCGAGCTATCTGCCGCAGCCCACCCCTCATGGCATTGTGGGTCCTCTTGAACTAGGTAAACGCTAACCCATACCGAGCCATCAAGGAGTGCTAGTAGGCTGTGGTGTGGTTGTTGTCCACACCTCTCCCTCAACATATCTAGTAGTCGGTGTGACCCCTTTACTCCACATGTGAGTCTAATCGGCAAGTTATCGCCAACCTTTCATCATCAACGAATCATGTCAATATATCCATATCATATCATTTAATGAGATGCACTCAATATCATAGTAAACAATCAAACCCTAATGGTACACTCCCTGACTCGGTCCAGATTTTAAGGGGTTTCATCGATGCCTCGCATCCTCGAGGTCCAAAATCCCGTACACTCAGTAAACCGGATTCAATAGCACGTGTCTATGTCAATGGAGTAAATCAACATGTCATCAACCCATAACCATAATCAAAATCAAATGTTTTAATAGCATAATAATCCCAATCACTTGTGAGCAAGGTCCTCAAGAATAAGTTCGCCAAGCAATGTGAAATGGATGTTACATATTTTTAGTTCTTGGTTGGTTCCATATTTAGGTTGTTTTCAATTTAAATGACAATAAAACTACATAATATATATTTGTTTTTCATATTTTTCTCAAACCTAGAAATTTTTTATGGGTTTTTCTTTATAATTGTATTTTAAAAAAAAAAAAAAAAAAAAAAAAAAAAAATTATTTTTTTTAAACATTTACATTCATTTTTAGGTAGGCCCCTAAGGCTCCAAGAGCATAACTAAATCTTTGATACCATGTGTAAATCCCTTTACTAAGGCTTCAAAGTTAAATAGTAAATTTGTAATCTAAATTACTTTTCTTTTCTTTGAACATGACATCTAATTTATATTTCCTCTGCTTGCATTACAACAAATCTATCTAATTTATGTTGAAGTACTAGCAATGTTAATCAGTTTAGATATATCAAATTCGCAAATTATACATTGCAAAATAGTCACAAATAGATTACACAACATAAATTTCATTCTTAACAAAACAAATACTGTGAAATACCTCTTGAAGAAGAAGCTTGTCCCTTTCTTTTCTCAAGGAGCTACAAACTCAAGCTTGAACTACTTGAAACTCAAGCAAGCTTGAAACCGCCTGAAAACTGAATCTTTTCCTCCCATCCAACAAGAATGAGTCTCTCAATTCCTAGCTCTAGGAACCCTGCTGCTTTTGGAACCCCTAATCCCAAATGCCCAAAGAACCCCAGGTTCTGGGTGATGCACTCTCCAACAAGCTCCTCCACAAAACCACAACAAGCTCCTCCCCAAAACCACAACCAGATCCTAAACAAAATAGAGCCAGTAATACCATCCTCCCCAAAAATAATGTCTCTGCCTTATCCCTCCCCCCATTAGCCCACCGCTTCTTTCCTTCCCAATTTTAATTCTCAACTACCCTCCCTCATTTAGGTGTCAACCACCTTATCCCTTTTCATTAATGGGTTGATCTTTCGATACAAAAATAATAATTCACAATTTATTAAGCTGTATTTATTCAACATATATTTAATCTTGAAATTAATTAATCAATTAATTAAACCAATATACATTCAAAAAAATATTTAACCAATGCACAATTAATTACTCAATTAATTAAACTAATATACATTAAACAATTATTTAAATCAGGACAATTGATTATTTACTTGGGGTTTTTACAAGATAACTACTATGTTGTATTAGTTACTCATGTATATTATATGTATTGTAAATTATTCACTCTTTCGAGTGTGGAATATTGTTAATACAATTCATTATGTCTCTCTCTCTGTTTTCAGTGGACTTTCTACTAACTACATTCTCTTTGAAAATTTTACAAGCAATAGGTGATTTTATCCTTATCAAATCATAACCTTAAATCAAGGGTGGCTTTGTCATAGAATTATTACGAGCAAGAGAGAGCCTATGGTTTGTTGAAATTCCCTTCGCCTATAGCCATTTGGTGGTTATTCCGTAAATGATAAGTGTTATAATCTATTATGAATATGTGAACTAATTTTGAAGTTATGTCATGAGTTCAATGTTGCTTCATTTACATGTTTATGAATCCATCTGTATCTAAAAATGATATAATGGAGTTTTCATAAGTCTACATTATTTTTTTTTGTTTGTTAATTTGTGCGGACTCCGCTACTGTGATTTCAACTCCTCGTGGCTTGAGAAACCAAGCGACTCTCGTGGGCATTTGCCATCAAAATCACTGGGATCCCACCCGGTTGGGATGCCACCAACCTTAACATGGTTGATTTTGCCTCTGCTCAACCGGTGACTTTAACATCACAGTGGTTTAACAATGCACTCACACCGACCGTCTCTACACCAACTCATGTCTACATTATTATTCCTACTTACATTATCAATTAATAACATGATAATGAAGAATATGTTATCAAAGATGTAAAATGGTTAATTCATCCCAATTATATGGTTGTGTACAATGAAAAATGGCATCAATGAAAAAATATGTTGGAAATTTTGGTTTGAATAAGTACCCCATATCCTCAATAGGCTAAAATGCTATTGGGTATGTTACAAAGGAGGAGGGAGAGGCTAGCATAACAACAATCATTATGTCAGTGGGAGGACCACTCCTTGTTTCAACAATCTCAATTGGTATATTGATCATCGTATATTGTGAGTTATATGTTGTCACAAATGAAACGTCACACCCAATGTGGGATAACACACAAGTAGAGGAGACTTTAAACTCATGGATTCAACTATTCCAAGATGTTAAATACAACACATTCCATTATTTATTAAACTCTTTCTATGTATTCTTTACTTCACATTTTATCATCCCACGCTTGGATACCATGAGAAAGTGAGAAGAAAACTGAGAAACTGCATAGACAAAAATAGGAAAACAAAGTAGAAACAGACCATAAGACCGAACGTGAGAATGTGCAGAGCGAATTTGTATTAAGGAAATAATCCAAACATACAACTAAGGGCGTAACCAACAAATCAAGAAGAGGGAAAAAGAAAGCACAGATTGGTATAGTTGTCTAGAACAACTTACAATGTCCAATCAGGAACAATTGGAGTTTATCATTAACAACTACCTATAAAAAGAGGAGAAATTAAGAACTTTGACAAGTTATACAATTTAGAAACACTAACTAAAAAAATAAATTTAAAACAATATAATCTCCAAATGTTCGATGATCATATGTGGAGAAACAACTAGTTGCGGACTACTAGAGGATGCCTAGATTCAACAAGTGAGTTCATAACTTTCTTATCCTATGGAACCATAGGCTCTAAGCAAATTTACAATAATTCTTTGATCAAAATGCTACCATGGGGTTGTGTCAGAATCTTTTCTTAGAGAATTCACTTTTCCTAATGATCATGATTCTCTTATCCTATGGAACCACTGCATTCCAAACAAACTTCTTGCAATATTTTTTTGATCTAAATGTTACAACTAGGTTTTGTCTCAATCTTTTCTTAGAAAATCCATCTACAAGACCCACCGCAACATCTTCCTCCCTATGTTGATATTAAAGATATCACAACCTCAGATCCTAAAACATCCATAAAGAACCCATAACCCAATATTTGTGGCATTCCATCCTATGAGCATCTTAACAAAACTACATTAAACTTCATTTCCTTCATATTGCCCCAATATTCCCAAAAAATAATTAAAAAAATAACGCTCATGGATCTTATAATTGTTGTTATTGAAAACCTCGTGACCGCTTCCTCTTGATCTATAGTGAAATGCTTGAGGTCTTGTAAATTTGTAACACAACATGTTCTAGAGAAAACCAATTATAAGATGAGACTTATGATTTACTAAACGCTTTCCTCAATGAAATGAAATACAAAGAAAGTGCACTTACTATGAACTTTCCATGGACATTGTAGTTTGATTTGTTGTTATAGGATTTAATACTTCCTCTCTTATGATTTAATATCCCAATCCTAGTGGCCCAATATTTAACATAACTTGATAGCCATTTACGGTTAGGACTAGGGTTTTTGCACACCTCAACACCTAATTAATGTTAGGTTTTTTGACCCTTTAGATTATTATTGGAATTACATATGTACATGTGTGAGTAATGGGAGATGATGGGGCATCCACTTAGTATATTTGTGGTGAACAAGTTATGTCAACCTGTGGGAGGCATAACATCCACATATAAACTCGAATTGAGATGATTTTTGTGCCATTATAGATATCTTGATGGCATGTTTTTCATTGGCTATTTAAGACTGCAAATGAGCTCTATAAGGTACTGTATCCCAAATCACCAAAGTTATAGATGCCCATAAAGTGAGTCATACAATCCAATAGCTCAAATCTTTTCCATCTAAAAAGTATCAAAATACATGAAAAATATATATTGATTCATTTTAGATCACTCTTTGTGTAGTGTACACTAAACATGTCAAAAAAGGATCTTCTAAACTTTTGATTTTTTGGGAGTACTCTACAAATGTGAACATGGTATTGGGTTTGTTGCACTCAAATTAAAGTTTGAAAACCTTTATTCTCAAAAGAGAAACAATGTCTCCCTCACAAGGCCTATGAGAGATGTTATAAAATATGTCAACAAAAGAGAAATGGTTGTCAATTAATACTTAGAATGGAATATGTTAAAACTATTGGAAGATGGAAAACATTAATTATATATACATAATATGTTAAACTATTGGAAGATAGCATACATTAGTTATATAAACATAATATGTTAAAACTATTGGAAGATGGCATTCATTAATTATATATATACATATTTAAAATGATTATGTAAAAACACAATTCACATTTGTCCATATTTAAGAAGTAAATGATAATAATTTTTAGAACATATGTTTTAGGAAAGAAAGGATAACTAAAAAGAGATATGTCTCTACATTACTATTTTTATTTAAGTGGATAGTTATTAATTACAAAAATATACATTAGTTATTTATACATGATATGTTAAAAACTATTGGAAGATAGCATACATTATATATATATATATATATATCGAGGATTATGTAAAAAAACTATTCAACCTTGTCCATATTCTAAATCATAAGAATTTATAGATGATGATGATTAATATCCACTAAGACCTAATTGGTCTATCTCCAGACCTTAAGAGGGTAAGTGATTGTGATTCTTTTAGAATTTGTTTCTGTGCTCAAAAAAGCCTAAGAGAAGCTTTCCAAGATCACCCATACTTTTGTTGATTCAAGAGGTTAGGAAGGTTGGTAGTGTGATCAATATTTTGAAACAGATCTAATATGGGTATAGGCCTGACAATCTAAGGGAAGTTCTTTCATCTTCAACCTTCTTAGTAAAGGTGACACACTCTTTCATCCCATGTATGCTTTAGGAATTCACCAACTTCCAGTTTCACTATGGAGCTCGGAGAATTTGTTCTTATCTTAGTAATGCTATTTTTTTTCTTTACACCTGGCAAACAGATAGATAATTTTGGTCATCTAGAGTATTAGGGTTGATTACATCTTTTATAATACCTTAATTTTATTTTTCCTCTAACTCTTTATTCTCCAAGAAATGGTTCCTTCCATTATTCCCCAATAGTTTAGCCAAGATTGGGCATCTTTTCCATCCTCGCTTGAGTTGATGGTGGTAATGAATTGATTTTGAAGGAATTTTTAGGTAGCCCCTTTCTCCATGTTTAACTTGTTCTTATACATTAGGTATCCAATCATATCCATGCTCTCAATGAGGGAGAGGCTATTTTCATGAGGAGGATGGGATAGGGCTGCATTTCCTTTAATTGTTCTTGAGATTATAGCTTATAAAATTTCTTTTGTACTTGCTCTATCTTTCCTGTGGATCAATGGTGAGATACCATGTTCCCCATACTTCACATCCATAAAGAATGTGTAACAAGAGTCTCAAAGAGGATTTTTCTTTTTATCCCAACTCCAAAGGTTCACCGATTTACAATTGTTTTCAAGCCCATATAAGATTTTCATCCCCAATAATCATTTTCTCAATGTCAGAATTCCAATTAAGCTTGTGGTGAATATAAATTCCAATATATTTGTATGAATTCACTTCCTCCAAGTTGTTGTTGTCATATACAAAGGTATCATAAGGGATTCATTGGATTTATTAAATCATGACGTTAGTCTTGTTAGTATTAACAATATACCCATATTGGAGCAAAAGTCCTTGAGGATTCTTAATTGGTTTTCATGATCATGGGGACTCATTTCCATAAGAATGATATCATCGGCATAAAGAAGAATATTGATGACTATACCGTTGAGAGTAGGGTCAATAATAACCTATTTTTTCCAAACATTCTTCTAAATTATGAATGTATATGCCAAAAGGGTAGGGACAAGGGACAACCTAGTTTGACTATGATATTGCAGTTAAAATCTTTTGACATGGCTCCTAAAAAAAACCTTTGGAATAGATTCGAAAAGATAAAAGTGCCTCTCAACTCGAGAGGCACTTTTTATCTCTTCCAACCTATTCCACATGTTTTTCCTAGGAACCATGTCAAAGCTCACCTAAAGTCAACAAAACAACAAAAGATTGGTTTTAGTGACATGGAAAACTCCTCTCTGCATCATCCTAAAGGTAACAAGATGGTCCACATTGAATGATATCTCCTAAACCCTCGCTTGTCTTTACTGTGACTTTGTAGCCAAATGCTAATCTTATTTTCCAAAATGATTCCATAAAGCTTGGCTAAAATCTACAATCATAATGGTCCCATAATTGAGGGAATGTTTTTATCCCCATTTTTAAAAATAGGAACAATGAGGCTTTGTGTTCGGGGTTTAGGGAAGCCCCCCGCTTGATTGCTAATTTGAAGAGCTTGTGTATGTGAGGATAAGGATTGGCCCTCCAATACACAAGCTCTTCAATTTAAAAAATTTCAACGTGGTAGCCTTCAATATCCTTATATTTCTCATTTGCAAGTCGCTTAACCTTGAACTCTATGTCATCTAAAGAAAAAACTTCTTCCTTTGTAGGGATAACAGGAATTGTGTCCACGACATTAGGGAACTTGTAAAGACTTCTAATGTAGGAATTCCAAAATTCATTAAGGGAATCCTATTATTTTCTTTAGTATTAGACATTTTAGAATTTGGCCCGTAACTCTTAGGATCCAACTTGTATAGTTGTGAAAGTTCCTCTTGCCTTTTATTGATATAGTATCCTTTTTTTAATTAAGGCTCTGTATGTATTGATCTTATCAAGTTTTAAGGGCTCATTAGAAGCATCCCTAATGGTTTTCCCAGCAATTTTACATTATTTATGATACCAATGGTTGGTTGTTCTATTATTTTTATGGGACACCTCAAAAAAGAACTTGTTAATGGAAGTGGAAAAGGTGAAGCTGTAAAATTATGATAGAGTTCTTCATCGTTGTCCTTATAAGTTGTGGGAGTTTTAATTTACTATTTAAACTTTAAGAAAATGTCAACTTTACTTTGTCAAAGCACAAATTCCTTTCATTATATCATAATTCTTTTCAATGGTGCTCCTATGGATGAAAAAGTTAGAGATAGGGTTAAAGGTCTATGATCGCTCATGGTCATTTAAAAGGCCTGTTGTTATTTGGTTAGAACGAGGATATTCGATATCACATAATTTACAACACCACTACCTAGCCCATGAATACAGCGCTCATTTGTTGAGTTTACAATTTCATTACTCCATCGATAAATTATTAGGTCTTGAGAGCTGCGTATTTGACTAACTCAAGACTCAAACAAATTCTCAATTAGGTCTTGAGAGCTTCTTTGTAGCTATTAGATAAAAACAAGGTCCTCATCTATCCATAAAGCGATTATGTTGGAGTCATCACTTAAAAGGTAGCTTGTTTAGTTGTAGTCCTAACATTAAAGTCTCCTAGTAAGAGGATATTACTCATTTTTCAAATTATAAATATCTGTTCTAAATTATTATATGGATAAAAGAGAGATATGTCTTTACATTACTATTTTTCATTTAAGTGTATGGTTATCAATTACAAAACCTTGTTATCAATCTTTTAGTTTATTCTATTTGTAAATTCCATTATTAAAGCAATTCAAGAACATTAGAATGAACAATAAAACTACCAACATAAATAGTAAATGCATTAAAAAAGTTAAGGATAAAATAAATAAAAATTAGTTAATTAATGATAAAGATAGAAAAGAAAAACATTTTTAATAAATTACATTAAATAATTTCAAGAAAATTATTTTATCTAATTTTATTTAATTGATTTATATTTTAAAATTGTTATATCTCCCAATAATTTATTCTATTAAAACTTGAATTATCCCCTGTCCCATAAGACTACATACAATATAAAACAAAAACCAATTCAATCTTCTATAATTGAAAAGAATATAATATAAATGGAATGAAGGTATTTAATGTCGCTGAGGTATATGTCATTTCAATAAAACGCTACTAACATATTAATTTTTCCTTTCAAGAAAACTCTAATATTAGTGGATCCCTAAAAAAAATTTAGGGTTAAAAGGAGAGACCAATTGCCTTTGAGGCACTTGTCATAAATACTGATTATGATATCATGAATGATTGTTCAAATCCACTTGTCATAAATATTCGTGAACACACAGAAAATACAAGAAACATCAAAATATATAGTAGTGAAAGAAGCTTTGGGGTTTAGAAGGGCAGCCTCCAAATGGAATGTTAGTAACTATGAACTGCTGATGCATGCTTTCCGGTATTAATAGAAGTCTGAGAATCCGTCATTAACTCGGCCTTGCCATTCCCCTTAACCAGCTGCTCCTTCTTTCCTTGTCGACTGGGCGGACATGTTGGAACAATCATGTTCCAACATGTCCGCCATGTTGCATTGAGATCCTGCTGCCACCTCTTCAAAGGATGAATCAACACTACTGCTTTTATGTTGTGGTCGCGGTTTTGGAACATCGCGGTCGGGTTGACCATTTCGAACTGATTACAGATAAACCCTGTGCAGCTGCAGCCGCTTCAACGGAAGACTGAACAGTAATGCCTTTCTCCCTAATCATCTGCCTGTTTGTGGCAAAGACTTCATTAAACAAAAAACGTCGTCATAAGTAACGTGAGAGCAACAACTAAAAGAGACACCTTCGTTTTCATTTTCATGGGCAATGGCATTATCATTTCACTTTTCTGGATTAAATAGGATATCGGAGGAACGATAATTTTGTGCCCTAAATAGAATATCAGAGGAATAATCGGTTGGTTACTTATATTGCAGGTAATGAAAATTATGGCTGAAACGCTATGTTTGGTTGATTTGCAGTTGCAGATGAACTATTTTATGCATAGAGACAATACTCACAGGCAGGAATAGTATATAAATACATGACGAAGACGGGAGGAGCGGAGGCAGATCCGAGTTTTTATATCTGAAATGGTCAATGAAGCTGAATATTGAATTGAATTCATATTAATTGTAGCATGGACCATGGAGAGAGACTTCGTTCGTAAACCAGACGGGAGAGAACTGTCAGGGAGAGCGCGACGAATAGGAGTATACACCGATAGGGGTTGGGATGCCGGACACAACTTTTCTCCCGTGTTGAATTGACCATTTGGCTGTTCTCCCGTGTTGAATTGAGCATTTGCCTAGTGTCAACGTAGAGGAGAGGGTAGATACGTAGAAATAGGTCTCCACGATATTAAAAAATGTTTCGGGAGGTAATCTAGAAGTATAAGACATATGACTAGAGTTCCTTCGCGGAACGGATATATTGCAGAAAGGGCGTAGATGCATTTTTTTAACAGTTTGTTTCGATATTACCTTTTATTTTCACACTAAACTAGTCTCGATATTTTCGCGTTATTAAAAAGAAAGTTATTAAATTTTTTCACTCTTATTTATGATGTTTTGCAAGGGATTAAATTATTCCACGGGACGTTTCTGGAGGGGGTTGTTAAATTGAATTGAACCTGAACAAAGAGCCCAATCTAAGTTTTTAAATAAATTGCAATGAATTGAATTTGGTTGATTTTTTTTATTTTATTTGTATTATTCTATTTTTTAATATATTAAAATACACTTTGCTTGAAAGAAGCAAATATTTTAATTGTGTTTGTTTTAATATGCATGTATACATTTACATAATATTTTTGTATCTAAATATTGAATAATATTATTTGTATTTATTCTTGTAAATATGTTGGAAAAATAACATCATTTTATCAATATTTACACATCAAACATTTGATATATAAAAGT
Organism: Picea sitchensis; assembly: GCA_010110895.2. Classification (NCBI taxonomy): domain Eukaryota; kingdom Viridiplantae; phylum Streptophyta; class Pinopsida; order Pinales; family Pinaceae; genus Picea; species Picea sitchensis. The sequence goes on from SNQJ01S0092446.1 coordinate 29,084, forward strand.
ATGTCTAAAAACTTTGTTATAGATGTGATCTATAACATTGTGGGCCTTCATATTAAGTATTTCTAATGTCAATAGTCAAGCTTATTAATGACAATTCTTGGGAACAATATATAGTTAATGCTCAAACCATTTTGAGGGTGGTTGTCATCATATTTTATGAATAAAATTAGTATGTCTTTTAATTGGTTTTCATCCTTTATGAGAAGTTTATTGAATCATTTCACATGTGTTTATATTTATTATGACATATAAAAATAAATTGGTTATGTTTGTATCCCCTCTAGTAGAGTGAAAAGTAAATAAAAATAGAATATGCATTACCAGGCTTAGCAAGAATAACATATATGAGTATTAACAAGAATATGGGTATCTCTGCGTTGCCTCTTTTAGATCTAACTTACGTGAGAAAAATTCTCACTTTACCACGTGACGACAAATGGTACATAGAGGTCGAGGGTTTTTCAGACAAAACACAATGATGGCAAATTCAATGACATGAGGGATTTTCTTTTGATAGCAATAGCTTATTGAGGTTTAAAGCTCTGATTTAATGCACTTCACCAAACCACTTAGTTGAGGATGTTGATCCCGAATGAGGCTCAGGAAGAGCAGTTTACATGGCTCACCTGTGAGTCATGAAGATGAGGGAAAAAAACTTAAACCCTTATTCTTCTAAAAAAGGAATGAAGGCTTCCATTATTAGTCAATTTTTGTGGCCGATGTCTAGAGTGCCAAAGCAGATAGTGGCTGTTATAGATTATCCGGGCGGTGATTTATTCAACCCCATGCCATTCCGAAATTGAAATGGGAAGTTATTTCGATGGATTCTTATATTGACGCCAATCGACGAAATGAGACATGACTCCATTTTTTGTAGTAGTATAACCTCGGGATGAAGAGTTCACTCTTTATTCCTCAGACGTGACGGCGACAGTGCACCCGCCGGGACATAGCGAGTTTTCTACCGCGAGATTGTGGACTGCGATGATGCGCTCTGTAAGATTATTATCCGATCGAGGATCTGTTTACCGGATGATTTTGGACGAATTTCTAAGGGGCCTTGAGGACCCAACTTAACTTTAGTACCGTAACGTAGATGGACTACCGTATTTAACTAACAAACCAAACCTTGGCCATTACGTTGCACATGTAATGCGATGGACCAACAAAATGTTGAGGAATTCGCTTCAAGAGAGAGTTCTCCGGCTACAACAACAAGCTACCGAGCACCATAAAGATGGTTCATTTTGAGTTTCTTTATGGGCTTAATCGCGGTCGGATTAATTCCTGAGTTGGGATCTACTTTGAGGATATGGAAACCTTGCGGACCACAAGCCGCATCTAAGAAAATGGAAGAGAAAATGAAAACCATAAGACAAAGGATTAAAGAGGCTACTGTGATCTACGTAAGATATGTCGATGCACACCAAGCCTAATCAGGAAGTTAATAGGTCGATGATCGAAATTCTTGATGGTTAAACCGCATAAGAGTTCGATCGTTTGAAAGGGGAGCTAAACTCTCTCCCAGGTTCGCGGGACCTTTCGAGATCGTGGAAAATAAGGGGCACGTGGCCTCGGTAGGCTAGCATCGGGCCGATTCTTTGAGGCGGCAAACATGTATTTCCTCATGTACCATGGAGACATTATTATATTAGTGGATCCCATACATGTGATTTAATACGAGTTCCTTTGCGTATCTGGACGGAGCACCACGCTGAGCTTCGCTAATTCAGATGAGATCATCGTGATCTCGCCGCCATTTAATGGTAGATCGTGTCAAGGTCCAGTTGACGCTTATAGTCCGCGACTGGGCGACATTCGGGAGGACGCGACATGATATGCGCCAAAGAAGTTTCCATTTTGTTTGATAGATAGATTTAAGATACCGCGGGTACCTCTTTATTTCTGCATTTATACCAAGAAACTTCGGACAAAGTTTATACCAAGAGGGGTGTATGTAACATCTCGCCCGTGCACTGAGAAAACTATTATTTGAGGACACCTGCTCGCAAGCGATCCGACTTTGGTGATGTTAAAACATTTATCCTTGATTATGATGTTGCGATAGATGACATGATGTTTGTTCGCTTTGACGTTGATGGTGTGCTTTGACTTAGTTTATTTGAGTGTGCAGGGATTTTGACCTGAGGATGCAGAGGCATCATAGAAGTTTCCTTGGACTCCGGATTGAGTCGTGGAGTGTGCTATTTTGCTGATTTTATTTATCAGATATTTCATTGATTTGATGATATGATGTTGACATTGTTCTCGACATGATTGTTGATGATGCAGGGCCGCATTGCTGCAACCCTTACCAATTCGACTCACATATGGAGAAGGCCACACATGATTTCCAGAGGTTGAGGGAGATAGGGACAAATGTACTCGCCATGTACCTCTGCTAATTAGTACTGGCCGTGGTTCGAACCGTAGGTTAATCCATTACCTAGTTCGAGAGGATCGATGATGCCATGAGGGAAGATCACACATTCGGCCACTTCCATGATTTTAAGGTGCGCATTAAGCATGGGCTCTATTCCTTAGAGCCCTTAGTTTCCCACAAGTTCACCCTTCGGCTGGAGTGTTGACCTGTGGGTTATATATATTCTAACAATCACCAAGATTATGAGTGGCACCCTTGAAGCACGTGGTGCATCCCGGCGGCACGCCGTATGAAAGAAAACACAAGTTACGAAAGTGGAACGCTGAGCACGCGGGTGCATCCGGCGGCACGTCAGTAAAAAGATATACAACTACTTAGAAATTGGAATACTTTTAAAAGAATAACCAAACATTTTATAATTAGTATTTTAAGAATTAGTACAATTGGATAGATAAGTATATATCCTTAAAAAATTCCTTAATTGTGACTAGGCTCTAGAAAAAGACTATTTTACAATTTTCATTTCCTTTCTATATTGACACTTATTTCAAGGATAATGTAAAAATAATGATTCATATAAGTTTATATGTTTAGAAAACTAACTGATGGAGTGGAATAGGTGAAGGTCATGATAGTTGCATTAGTTAAGGTTGGGAATTCCATCAAATTTGATAATGCCAACACCGTAAATATGATTCAATAATTCATAGATGTTGTAAGAAGTTATTTTATTGGATTTGTCCTTATAATTTCCATCAAAGTAAGTATATATTTATTTCAACCTTGAATTTTTCAAACATTAATAAAAAAATTGAGGTTTTATTTTTTAATATCATAATTTTTTAAAACAAATTATACTTTAAAATAAATATTTACTACTGTATAAAATGAATATATCACCAACTTTGTGATATCTCAATTAATTCTTGGTAATTCAAAGGTTAGCATAAACATATATTAATACAATACAACATACATTTTCTATAATAAACAATAAAAATATATCAAAAGCACA
>SNQJ01S0092447.1:2551-16804 GCA_010110895.2 Picea sitchensis
TTATAACATCTCCACTACACCCATGACTATCCTAACCTCCCAGACTTTCGATACACAATGGTTTCATTCCATCAAATGACTCTTCGAGGACCCACCCAGTCGACATCACAACTAACATCAATCACTGAGTCTAGTATTTCCAATATTTACTACGTGTCCACTTTATTGAATGTGTGAAATAATTTCTTAGTTGCACTGTGAGGTAAATTCTATCATCTCACCTACATGTGTCCATTTATCATTGAATATGAAACTCATCACATGACCACCATTCATCTTCTTCAAAAATCCATCCATGCAATAGAATCCCTTAGAATTGCAAAAAACCCCTAGGGCTCCCTTAACTCGCCTCCCTGAGAGAAGGCACAATTACCTCCTTCCCCTACGACTTTGTTGGTATATCAATGAAACGAGACATCCCCTTCTTCCCCACCCAATTACCCTATAATTTCATGAAAATAATTTTTTCCTCCTCCTGGAGCCCACAAAACATGAGTGTGTACACATCTTCTATGTTTCTCCCATTCTAGGTTCAATATATTTAATTAGAAAATATTTACCAGTTAGGATGAATGCCTTCCCACCATCATTAAGGAAGGTTTACAAACACCATAAGGCCATAGGTCCACTATGTTTATGCAATGTCAATATCTATCATTTCCTCAACACCCAATGATGTGTCATTCTCATGTGATATTTCTGACACCAACATGTCGAACTATCCCATTCATTCCTCTCAGATATCTGTTTTTGCACCTTTACATGTCTTCCATTCCTACTAATACATTAAATAGGTGATGATGTCGAACTATCCCATTCATTCCTCTCAGAGATATCTTTTTCCACCTTTACATGTCTTCCATTCCTACTAATACATTAAATAGGTGATGATTGTTACACATTATTTTCATCATCCCTATGACCATTAATGATGTAAACCTATATGTTGCCTTCAGAGGGGTTAGTGGCCTGAGTAACTGAAGAGACAAGGGATAAGAACTTTTCCTGAGAAAAGAAGTTGCATTTTCCCTTGTAAAAACCCTGTAAAAAAGGAAGTTCGTAGTTTGCTATATAGGCAAGGTGAGAGAATGCCTGATTCTCACAGGTTGCACCATAGCTAGGGTGCGATATGTTCGCAAGTTTCTCTATAGGCAGGGTGCGAGAATTCCTACACGTGGGAAAAACAAGTGTTTTCTCAAATCTTCTAGAAGGAGAAACTTCTATGGTGAGGTGGCATCTGAATGGTTTGGATCTTACTTCTTTCTGTGATTTAGTGGGATCATCCTAACCTCTCACCTTATCCTCTTCAAATTATAAAGGAGAGGGAGTTCTCATGGATAAAGTTATCTTTGGTTATCTTTTGAGCTTTTGTTAGCTTTTGTAGCTTTGGTTAGCTTTGGAGCTTTGGGATTAGCTTGGATTGGATTAGGCTTTTGAGATTTTTAAGCTTGGCTAGATGGCTTGACTTTGTCAAGATAGATTGTGAATATTGTCAGATCGATGCTCTCGGAGATTCTTGGAGTGAAAGTGTGTGGGGAGCGAAGGTGTTGGAAGGGACCTTACAACTTATCAAGGCAATGGTTGTAATCTCTCTTTCACATTTAATATGTCTGATAATATCATTCTTTCCTATAAAAAGCTTGTTGTGTTTATTGTATGATTCCTTGATCACATACATATGGATTTATATTGAGTTTATGCTGTGCTATCCTTTAGTTTAGTTCGTTCTTTTGCAGGATTATCATTTTATGAACGTTGGAATGGAGCTAAGATGGAAATGGCGAGAGGAAAGGAAGGGACATTTGGCGGTATGTCCTCTCATCCCTCTTTAGTTATTAGAAATTCATGTCTGAAACTTAAGGAAGCGTCATGTTACGGTGTGTTTTGTTCTAGATCTAGGTGGATCTAGGGAGATTTGTTAGTTCCACACCCTCTGGGATTAGTCAGATAACAAATTGGGGACTCCACTAGGGAGCGTATTTTTCTAGTTAGTCTAGTTTTCCTTTCTTTGATTTCTTCTTTTCACGGTCTCACAGTGCATTGGGAGATCCATGTAGACTCTCTGGATCTAGAAGTTGACTTAGATTCCTTTGTCCTTTTCAAATTTTCTTTGATTCTGGATATTCTGTGGCCTCTCTATGGATAGAAAGTCATTGATGTTAAACACCACTGCTTTTTAGGTTCAGTCAGAACTTTTACTTTCAATGTCTAGCTTGAGAATTCTTAATTCTCGCATTGTAATATACTTCTAGGCTGCAGACTTGTTTGTAAACTTTTTGGATTGGGTCTTGTCATCTTTTGATGACCAGTTTTCTTTGATCAATTGGATTGAGCTTTTAGAGCCTATATTGATCGGTTTTCACGAATACCTGTTCGACATCCTTTGAGTTTCTTTTAGCCATTTTTCTTTGTTTTGGTTTTGAAGTTAGTCTCTTGCTTTGAGTGTCTTTCAATTACAAAGCATGTGTTTTTCTTTAGAATTGTTTAGGGAAAGATCGATTTCTTCTGAATAGTTCACTTTAAAAGGGAACTTTTAGTTTGGGTTTCTTGTTTAGAAAGTTCATTATTGCTTTTTAGTGAAATTTTGAAACAAAAGATTTATTTCTTTCTTTATATTAGATTGGGGCATCCTTGCATTTGAAGTAGCAAAATTGCATGATTCTTCTTGGCATGGGGGCCATGGTCGTCCATTAATTATTCAGTACCTTTTCTCATTTCTTGAGAATCTTGATATCGATGAGTTTAATATATTTTGGGACATTGTGCATGTACGAGATGATAAATGTTTTCTCTTTCTCATAGCATAGCTTTTCATCAAAATGAAAAGATTGCATCTTCATATCTTTGCATAATTTTAGTCGGTCAAAACACCATACTGTCCATACCCATTTTCCTTCTGAGTAACAACAACCATAAAATAAAGTGCTTATAAAAATGATTAGACATTTTTATACTTTATGGTAGAAAACCTACATTAGATTAAGCGTTAGGGCTTTGGAATGGGTGTGAAATATAACTTTCCAAGTTCAAACAGCTTATAGAATTTGAGTTAGGGAGTGGTTAAACCCACTTATTACATTTTTCATGGGAATCCCTTCTAACACAGGGTCAATCAAGATCGCATTGAGGCCGGTTGATTACTCTGCTTTGTTGGTCTTGGTGTAGGGTGCCTGCATTATTATGGGGGTCACTTGAAGGTATACCTACAATGATGAGTGGAAGCCTCTCAAGAAGTTGATTCGGGCTAGATGCCTTGCCCTTGCATGTGGATCCATTGTCAACTATCCCCGGGCTTTATTGTTGTCAGTGGTAACCTTAGTGGCCTATCATCTTTAGGGTCTTTACATAGGGTGGTGTGGAGGGGCAAGTCTTCACGGTACCAGGTGAAATTGGTCAAACTCCTCGGGCTCCTTGGAGGTATACCCGCGATTATGTGTGGGAGCTTGTACGAGGGTGTAAGTCCGTTAGCTGGTCTTCAAGCGTAGCTTTTTTCCACCACTCTATATTGTGCCCTGCTTTGTTCTCGACATTGGATTTCATCACCAACTAGTGTGCTCATTGTGAGAAGGTTTGCTTGTTTGCTTGCTTCCTAAATTTTAAGCGTGTGCTATTTTTTGTTTGTTTTCCTTAGTGGAATCTAGATTGGATTTTGTTTTCATGGCGTCGGTTCGAAATGACCAATGAAGGAACCTCTCCTCGGAGGAACCTTTTTTTTCCTTCTTATGGAAACATTGGTCACTCTCCCACATCACTACTTTGAGCCTTCCATGTCTCACAAGTGGATTCTTGGTATGGTTGTTTTCCACTCAAATAATCCCAAATGCACGATGAAAGTTCTTTGGTCATAGCTTCCCCAAAAGAGAATAAACCTCATATTGATCCTTCACTTTCTTCACTAGTAAGATCTTCTTCACCTTCTTCACTTAACGAGGAGTCTTCTATTTCATCTTCTTCATCGGTGAAAGTTTTGGAAGCTATTAACCCGATGAATAAGAAGAAAGAAAGAAAGAAAAGATTAATAGAAGAAAAGATAAACAAGGGTCAAAACCTCCAACCACTATCAAAAATGTTGGAAAAAAACCACTTACTAATAATCGTACTAGGAATGTTGATAAAGTCAACAAGATTAAAACGAAGAATCTTAAGCCCAAGTACCCTTGCAGGCTTTGTAGGGTAGCCATATTCCTAAGGATTGCCCTAGATCTGCAAGGTTATATAAGTATGGTCTACATGCCCTCGCCAACCCATGTTTTCAACCTCTGAATAATTTGTTGATGACCTCCCGTCAACTTGTCATGATATGGTTGGGAAGAATAAAAGTAGAGTCAAGTTCCCTTTTATGTTATGTAAAGGTAATCATTCATCTCACCTTTGTCCTCATATGAATGAGAAATCCTCTAAATTCTTGGAAGACATGATTGTTTCCTGACCTCAACTTCCAGCTGCTTATCCTAAGCTTTCTCTCAACCCACCGTTAGTTGATGGAATGATCACTCAGGTCCCTTCACGGTCAATCCGATTGATCATATCATCAATTTTATCCGTCATAGTTGAACCAATTGACAAAGTGGTTGATATGATACCTTCCTCGGTCAATCCACTCTCCCCTCGGAGAATTGAAACCTTCGAGATCAATCTGTTTCCATCTGTTGACCCCATTCTCTCCTTGGAGAATGAAACTCAAGTGGTCGATCTGATCTCATCATCGGTTGATCCTGCTCTCCCACTAGAGATTAAACCCAATCGCCCATGTTTTCGTTGTCTGAGACTTCTGCTTAGATGCGGTATTCCTCCTTCTCATTGAAACTCCCTCCAAATGTATGAGGCCATCCGTTTGATTGAGAACGTGCTAACTGGATCTCCTCTTCCCTCTCACATTCCTTTCTATATTACAATACAAGTTTGTGGTGAAGACGTTCCCCTCGGACCGATAGATGAAGGTGCATTTGTTAGTATTTTCTCATCTTTTGCTTGGCAAGATTTGAGTTGTCCTCCACTTATTAATGGGATTCACGTAGAATGCATGTTAGATTTTAATAGAAGAACTGGTCAATATTTAGGGACCCTTCCTCGGTTTCACAGCTAACTTTGGGAAAACTGTCTTTATTGGCGTCATGGTAGTCCAAGACCCCTTGTATTTTTTTCTTTACTCCTTGGGAGAGATTATGTCTATGCCATGGGAAATCTATTGTGTCTACTCTTTTACGTGTGATATATTTCCCTCACAATGGTAGTTATTCTTGTTGATCAAAGTTTCATTCATCAGTCCTTACTGGATTGCCTCCCTAAATGTGTCTTATATGCAGACGGTATCACCCTTACCGAGGTCAATTATGTAGCATTGTTGCCCATGACTTAGGCTTACGATGATTTGGATCTGGTAGTTGACACGATGATCTCTTAGATAGGGTTGTTAGAGACTAATATATTTACTCTGTCATGACCCTCGACATGGTGTCCTTCGAGTGTATTTCTTCCTTTCGGTGAAGACCTCTTGGAATCATGATAGGATTTGCATCCCTTGACATGAATTGTCCTTCGAGCATTGTCCTCTTGGAATCCATGATCAGAGAGAGACTCTGAGGATAGTTTTGTGTCTCTATGACAACCTCGTTAAAAATGAAACGAGGTTTAGGATAGTTTTGCATCTCTAAGGCAAACTCGTTAAAAATGAAGCAGAGGTCTTTGAGCATGGTTTCTAATTTCAAGCTTCGTTAAAAAAGGAAACCAATTATGAGGATAGTTTTTGTCTCACGTGAGCTTCGTTTAAAAAATGAAGCAGAGGTTATGAGCATAGTTCTTGTTTACGTGTCAAGCTTGTTAAAATGAAATAGTTTTCCTCTGTTTGAGTCAAGTCCTAAGTCTAGTATTTGAAGCTTCATTTCATTCTCGCTGCGGTTGGATGAAGAAAATGACTTGGGGATCATTGCCTCGACCTGCGGACTTCATCTTGAAGTTAATCACAACTTCTTAAGCTGGGGCTAAGGCCTAATAAGATGGGGGCTAAGTACCAACCATCCACATGTTATGCATTGGGAAGTCGAGCATAGTTTTCTATGGTTCAAGCTTGTGTAAAAATGGAACCACTTACCTCAAGCATAGTTCCTCTGGTTCAATCTTGTGTAAAAATGAAACGAGGTCAAGCATTGTTTTGTTTTTGTTTTAAAGCAAAATGAAAACAATCGAGCTTAGTCTTTGTTCTTTCGTTAACAAGATTTCATACATGAGAATAGATACCGAGGAAAGCTTAGTCTTTGTTCTTTCTCATGCTTTCATTAAATATGTGAGAATGTAGGACAGGGACAAGGGCTGACGGGACGTAAGCTTGTGGAAAGATTGCGGCGACCTTGCTTATTTTCCGCTCATTAAAGAATTTCAAAGCGTCTGTTGAAGATAATTTATCTCTTTTAGGTCTCATCAAACTATTTTATGAAAAGGCAGAGGATTCTCTTTTAAGTGTTTTTCGAGACTCTATAATCATAGAAAAACCGATTTTTCTATCTTTGGACTCGTTAAACAAACATCGTGAGACATAATGGGGTGAACTACTCCTTCCTAGTGTTCGTTAAACCTACTATGAGGGACTCATCCTAAGGATGAAGCTTAAATTAACAAGCATATGTTATCCTCCTCAATCTTGCGTGAAAAAGGAATTACTTGCAAAAATGGTGGCGAAGTGGGGAAAGAATTGTGTTTAAACCTATATTCCATGAAAGAGTAACTTTTGAACATTACACCCTTTCGCTCGCCTTGTGTCTAAGTTGGAAAATCCACTTGTCTCTTGATCATATTCCTATAAGATTAAAATTGAGCCGTGATCCTTGTTGTTGAGTTAGTATTTCCAAGAAAGTTGTCGTGTCGTCAATATGTTCCAAGAAAATAAGTTCAACCGAGCCTTCATTAAATACGACCATTCTCTGATATTTAAGCCTTCTATTGCATCGGTAATCATGAGTCAGTCGTGAATCACATGTTACTCGATCTACATCAAATCTTGTTACTTGTTTTCGTGTCATTGATGTGGGATACGTGAAGCCCTCTTGTGACAAGTGTTTTCCTGTTGACCCAACTCATTATCTAGAAATTAGACTTAGAAACCAATTGGTTGCCTTGGAACTTGCATGCCTCAATGGCGGGTTTCCTCTCTTCCGGCCAGTGGGTTTTCATTATTGACCACGGATCGGGGAAATTTAGGTGATGTTGACTTGGATCGATAATTCACATTAGTTTGGATTGTACTAGTGTACCTTGGGATTCATTAAATTAGTGTTTATTGCACTTGTGCCGGTAGCCGCTGTGGGTAATCGTCGGTTTCTACTAATGATGCGACTTCAACATATGTATTCTCATGGTTAGATTTGTACCATAGAGTGGTGGAGATGAATACCTTGGATATTTTTTGATAGATCCAGGGTCTTAAGTTGAAGAGTATATTCAATGTCTTGTTGCATAGATCCACATTAGCCAATAATGCGGTGGCTATGTTCAAATGTGAGCCTTTAACACATAGATCCATAGTGTATTTTTTGGTGGCTATGTTTAGATTTGATTCATGTTAATGGATCACGTTAGCATGTTTAAGTAGCCATGGCTTGTCTTACTTGACATGGATCTTCGCGTAATGTCGACATTCCCATACTTTAAGTCATTTGTATTATGTAGTATGGGAATGCCTATACGTGGTTGGACAGACACATTGACAAGAAGTATTTCAGCTATCACTGCAATTCTTCATACTTTGGGGGCTATCACATTTACACGTATTTTCGTCATCATATGACCATTAATGAAGTCATAAACCTATCTACATTTTCATTTAGAGAGTTCGATTAACGAGTTCACCGAAGAGAAGGAAGAACTTCATGAAAAGAAGTTGCATTTTCACTTGTAAAAAACCTGTAAAAAAAAGGAAGTTTGCAGGTTTCTATATAGGCGAGGGTGTGAGAATGCACGATTCTGAGTTTCACCATAGATAGGGTGAGATGTTTGTGGTACCATGCAGGGTTGTGAGAATGCCTACACATGGGAAAAATAAGCGTTTCTCTAATCTTCTATAAGGAGAAACTTCTATGGTGAGGTGGCATCTAATGGTTTGGATCTTAATGCTTTCCTTGGTTTAGTGGGATCATCCTAACCTCATCACCTTATCTCTTCAACTTTATAAAGGAGAGGAATTCTCATGGAAAAAAGTTAGCTGGTTGGCACGGTTTCTTAGTTTTTGTAGCTTTGGTTAGCTTTGGACCTTTTGGGATTAGCTTAGTTTGATTTGAGCTTTGGAGATTTTTGGCTTGTCTGAATGAGCCACTTTGTTAAGATAAATTGTGAATACTATCAGATCTGTTCTCTCGGAATTATTGGAGTGAAAGTGTGTGGGAGCAGAAGGGCTGACTGAGGACCTTCGACATCAAGAGAAATGGTTGTAATCTCTCTTTCACATTTAATATGATACGATAATATCATTCTTTCCTATAAAGTTTGTTGTGAGCATTGTATGATTCATGTCCACATACATAGGTTTATATTGAGTTTATGTTATTGCTATCACTTTGGTTGGATTGTGTTCTTTCTTCTGCGGGTTCATCATTGTATGGCGTTGGAATGGAGATAAGATGGAAATGGCGAGAGAGGCGACGCATTTAAATGGTGTAATCACTCATCCCTCTTTAGTTAGTAAATTCAATATCTAAAACTTAAGGAAAGCGTCTCTGTTTTGGTGTGTTTTGTTCTAGATCTAGGTGGATCTAGGGAAATGATGAATTAATGCACGCACCCTCTTGATTGAATCCAATATTAATGATGGCATACCACAAGTTCCAATACACCATCAATCATTCTTCCTCCTTGTGATTTTTTTCAACCTAGCACAACATATGATATATGTTCAATTGAAACCAAAGAATTCATTCGTCCTGGAAACACAGATTGGTTAAAAATCCAATCCCCACTGATACTTTTGAAAAAGGAAATATGGCCAACATTCCCCGGTATTAAAGTGGAGATTTCCATCAAACTAGGGATCATCGAAGATTTCATCCTCGGTGTCACCTGCTCCTTAGAATAATTCCTTGCATATAAGGATATTTTTTAGGGGTTTCAAGACATATTTAGTTGGTCGTATACCAAAATGCCTAGTCTCAACCCTTTCGTTGTTGAATATCATATTGTCACATGGCTTGATGTTGCACTTGTTTATCAAAAGCGGAGGCCTCTTCACCCCTCCAAATATATGGCGATCAAAGTGTAAATCAATAAACTTCAAAATTACTATTTCATCTATCCCATCATGTACACTTCTTCTTCAAAATTACTATTTCATCTATCCCATCATGTACACTTCTTGGGTCTCTAACCCTATCCCTATCAACAAAAAAATAGGGCACCATTTCTATTTTCAAAAACTTTATGGATTTGAACCAAACTTGCCTCAAACATAGTTTTCCTACTCCCTTCATTGATCAAGTGGTTGATGGTTGCACAAGGCATGAATTACTTTCATTCATAGATGGATTCTTATGGTACAATAAAATCTAGATCTATCATGTAAACCAATAAAAAACTACTTTCATAACACAATGGGGTACTTTTCCTACTACATAATGTCATTTGGTCTCAAAACATCTAGAGACAACTTCCAATGGGCCATGAATTATGTCTTTCATGACCTTTCCCATATCATCCTAGATTACATAGATGACCCAACAAACCGATCCAAGAATAAATCCCAATACTTGGAAGATGTCCGCATTAAATTTCAAAGATGTCGCAAGTACAAAAATTATTTAAACCCTCTCAAATTTTGATTTTGTGTTACAGTCGATTGGTTTCTCATATTCATTGTATCCCATCAAGGAATCATGGTGGACCCCCTTAAGTTGCAATGCATTAGTGAAATTCCTCCTAAGAACTTGTACTAGTTGCAGAGTCTACAAGGAAAGGCCAACTTCTTACACCTCTGTGTCCCTAATTACACCCTTTGTGACCACAATTTCTTATGCCTCTTATGAAAAGACATCCCTTTTAAATGACATCACCATGCTCAATAAGATTTTGAGGTATTAAAATATTCTCTCTCAAAATTCCCCTTGAACAATCTTGAGGTATTAAAATATTCTCTCTCAAAATTCCCCTTAAACAATCCCTCTTACTTCAACAAATATTACATCATGTCCCTCTCATATTTTGAAGTTTTTATTGAAAGAGTCCTCAAATAGTAGGGAGGGGGGGGGGAGTGAGAGTGAGAGAACATAATTTATTATGTAAACAAAAAAAATTGAGACCCTCCTTTGAACTACAACCATGAAGACAAGATATCCATGGCCTTGGTTCATGCAGTTCAAAATATGTGGCATTGCATATTGCTACAAACAACAAAATTCATTGAAAACTCCAATCTATTGCAATACTTAGCTAGTGAAAGATCAATGGGAAATTCACTTGGTGGATAATAATTCTCTAAGAGTTATATTTAGAGTTCACTACTCCCAAAAGTAAGAAGGAACTTATACTCATAGATTTCATCACTAATTTACCATCTGATATCAAGGAATCACTAGTAAATGAGGAATTTCTTGATTTACATATTTTCTTACATTCATCCGATGACCCCTGGTATGGTGATATCCTCACCTACCTTTTCACAAACATGTTCGGTCCACATCACTCTTAGTATTACCACTAACGCATACTCCACCAATCCTCTTGATATATCCTCATCGAATATGTTCTATGTTGGAGGGGAGTGGACACCATCCTCCATCGATGCCTCACCCTTGAATAAGCCAAATGGGTCCTCAACGATTTCTATAGTGGCACTTGCAATGGGAATTTATCTGGAATGTCTGCCGCTATAAAGGTCATTCATGCATGATACTTCTATCCCACTTTGTTTCACGACTATATTCAAGTAGTCAAGTGGTGTACCAAATTCCAAGTGTTCACACACAAAGAAAGAGCCCCACCAATTCACTTACATTTATTCATCATGACTAGTCCCTTTTTCAAGTGGGGAATCAACTTTATGACATGTGATCCCCTATCCAACAATGTCCACAAGTACATTGTTGTGTTTTTTTATTTATTCACCAAATTGGATGAATCCATACCCACTTTAAACAACATGGATAATACAATCACAACTTATTCTTCAACCATGTAATCACTCACTTTGATTTCCCCTAGTAGTTTCCCATAGACCATGACAAAAAAAAATTGAATGAAGTGTTTAAGTAATTACTTTCCTTTCTTGGCTTCAGCCATCAATTTTCTTCCCTATATTGCCATCATTCCAATCGTCAAGTATAGGCCATCAACAAAGTTTTTAAGACCATGTTGCAATAGAAAGTGAATAAACACAAAACACATTGGAATGACATGCTTTTGTTGGCAATCTGGGCATACCAAACTATAGTAAAAAACAATATAGGATTCACTCTTTTATTTTTATTCTGGTTCCCTTGTCATATTTAGTACTATACGATATTTAGTTTCATTTGTGCATGTACTTTTCAGGAGGCTATCTTAGTCTCTTTGCATGGAAGGGACATTTTTCTTGCCCCTTCAATCATATACTTCTTTAAAGTAGCATTTTAATCACTTCCTTTGAGCTCATTTCATTTGCCAATGTTTCCTCCCCACACATACCTCTAGGATTTCATTTCCCAGATACAAAAATTTCACCTAGTTCCACATGCATTTGATTTCTTCTAACTGATAGTCTTCCACCCCCATGGGTTGCATTGGATTTTTTCTCCCCTTGAAAAAAAACACCCATCTTGTTTATTACCATTGGATGGGAGTCTGAATAGTTTTCATCTCAGAGAATGAGCCGCATACTCATTCTCATTATGTTTTTGGATTACACCCACAAACTCTTAGATATTTAAATATTTCAAGGTTTGTTCTTCCCATATTCCCCCCCATATTTGTAGACCATCTACATTCCAAATCATCATTCACTAACCTCCATACATACTCAACCTAGGGGAACCTTACCCCACACTTTCTCTCACTACTCTTTCCTCCCAAGGATAAGTCGTTTGATCATTAGGGAACTCATATTTTTGTTTCTATATTCAACCTAATTATTTTTTCATTCATTAGTAAATTTACAAAGAACAATTATTTTTATGAGAAGCAAGTATACTCATTCCATCACACCTGATGGCTTCATTTTATCAGGTAGTAGTTGTAGTCACCCTTTTTCGAAGAATTCACACTAAGTCACCTGTCTACATAACTCTTGTTTTTTGAAATGCCTCAAGTATCATATTACCCATCATTGTGATCCCTAGATTTACTACCTTCGAATAATTAATAATTTGCAATCATTATACCCTCAATCCCAATTTGACAAACATCCACCATATCTGACTATCCCCTTGACATCAAATTAGTTTTTCATCTAATTTTTTATTTGATTGTCGCCATCATAAATCATAAATAATGCTTCTCTCAAGGGAATTCTTGAGTCTCATTCTTAAATACCTCATCCATACTTATCATAAATTCACCCCCATTACAATTTGGTATATGTTTAATCTTCATTTTAATTCAAGGGGCATATTGTCCTTTTCCATCGTGTATTCATTATTGTCGACATCAACACCCATTTTCTAGTAATGTTTTGGTATATCTATTCCCATTACCATATATATGGTGAAACCTAGATGGGACATAGATATTCATCATTTATCTCTTCTTCCATTTCCCCCCTACGATGTTCGACATCAACATATATCCACATCAGGATGGGTATTACCTTGTGACATTTGTAGTCTCCAGTTCTAGTCAAAGACCCCTAGGACTTACAATTCATCCATGCCATCAAGTATGAACACTAATCATAGGTGTTCAATTCATTTTCGAGGGAATATTCTCCTAAAAATAGTTATTTACTATTATCGATGCCCCTGAGGGAATTGTAAATTTATACTTCACCAATTATCCGGTTTCAACATCATTAGTACTTATATACTTCTTATGCTTAGACAATATCCCTCAATATTTTGTCTACTATTGTAAAAAAAAATCCATGGCACGAGCATGGTACATGCCCACCTCGTTTGTATAAAGCAATACTACTTTTAGGTATGGTTTTTTTTTGCAGGTGGGTCCTTCTTTTTCCTCCATGGGAAATCCTTGTTTCCACATCCTCTCTCTCTCTCTCTAAATAATTATTCTACAATACAAATAAAATTATAATGTATTTCAACTATACTTCTTCTCCTAACATTACACATCATGAGGCATTTATTATCACCCAAAAATCACGCACAAAGTTATAGAGGTGATCACTAGAAGGGTCATCAATATAATAAAACAAAGTTGTAATTCATGGAAATAATACATTATATTTAATAGAGCACCAAAACTATATAAAGTGGGATTTTCATGCATCTACACAACTTTTTGTAGTTTGAATTTCATAGGATCTATGTAATCATGCATGCTTGTTCCCTTGAAATATGAAAAAAACCACTCGAAGTGAAATATCAACCACATTCAGTGAAATTAATGCTAAAATACCATCAAGGGTACTCATGAGTTGAGGTACAAGTCATTATCAAGATCCATGCCAATTGAATTCTAGTGCCTTAGTGGTTCCATGTCTCTTCAAGGCATGGTGAACCACATCCAAATTGCACCACTCACACTTGGAGATAAATTTAATGAATCTTGAAGATTGGATAGAAATAAAATACATGGAGAAACATTCAAACAAGTGAATTTTATGCAAGGTTATGACGCTTGAATGATCCTTGAGAACCATATTCTCAATCCATCATTTGGTTCACCCGTATCCCATAGCTAGTGCATTGATCTCAACCCTTTGGAGAGTTATTGCAAACTTTATTTCCAAGAGAGAGAGAGGGAGAGAGAAGAAACTCTAGGGAACACAAAAGGACCCTCCCAAGGAGGAAAGAGAGCCCACTTTCATCTTCCAATCCTCTACAAAGTAACAACTATTGAAGTTTGAGTAGCTTCAGAATATATTCTTGTTGTATTTAATTGTATTATACCAACTCAAAACCCTAAAATAATAATATTATGTTATATTTGTAAAGACATCCCTATTGTTCCTTTGTAAAAGTAAAATACAAATTATAAAGTGACATGTGTACAAGTCATCCCTAACCTAATTTCAAGGTGGCTCACCTTGTATTTATAAGAGGCTAGGTGCCTCATTTGGAGAAGGCACACAACACAAGTTATCTCTCTCAAGGAAAAGTGTGCAATTCTAAGGAGGAGATGCAT